>JAQFXT010001812.1:0-15058 GCA_034683725.1 Strigamia crassipes
GGTCGGGCACAGGTAGCCTTGTGAAGCGTTTGATCCTGCCATGACATGGTGTCAATTGTTTTGGTTGGGAATTGCATTCCAGCTAATTTGTCAAGGGTTTTTTTTTTTTATTGCAGTTTGTTGTATTAGTGATTTGTAAGGGATGGTCAATTTTGTGAAAATTGATCATCCCAATTTTGATTTGTGTATAATTTGTTGGGTAATTGGGATTTGTACAGGTTCCCAATTGAAAATACAATTGGAATCCTTATTTTCATGCTTCTGTGTAAGCATTAGGTAAATTTTGTTGAGCATATAAATATAAAGATGCTCATTTGCTGTCTGTTGTTGGTTGTTGTGGTTAAATTGCCTGTTAATACTTATTGTGCCTGTTTCTTGAGAAGTTTCCTAGTGTTGGGAGTTGGGTCTTCTCTTTTTTAGTATCTGTCCGGGCAGGAGACGTCCCTGTCTGGACTCTTACCATTTCTCTTACGAGAGTTGGGTGGTTTGAGGTCCCAGCCCTTCCCTTTTGTTTCTTTTCTCCCTTGGATTAGGTACTCAGTATAATATCAGGTCTTTTGTTGGGCCCAAAGGTCCCAACAGGCCACAATTAATTTTTATATATGCTCATTGTTTGGATCCGTATTTATTTACTCTGTGTAAAGTACTTCAAATATATATTTTACATTACCCAATGAATTTGTTTTGTAAATACGTTTATTTGTATTGATTGATTGTAAGCAATTTTTTTTTATGTTCACTTGCCTATGCCAGGCCAAGGCCGTTCCCAAGGCTACATAGGATAATTACATGATTGTAAAGTTTTTAATGGCTAATTTGGTTCAAGATGATTTGTTAAATTCATTTTGAACTGGTCATTATGTTAATATGTATCTTTATCAGTTATTTGATTCGATTCTATGTCAAAGCTTATTTTTGTATAATGATATGAGGATTTGTCCTCTTGTTTATCGTTGTTTTTTCTGGTCTGACGATTTTTCAGTCAGTCCCGCTGGAGTTGTTGAGGTGTGGGGAGTCGAGTCAGTTATCTCTCGCTCCTCGCCTTTTTGTTTGTGTGTGAACATTCTAACTGCTAAAAAAGCAATTAAGTGACTGTAAATTGTTTATTGCGTTCCAAATAAACAGGGACATTATTTTTTACATCTTATTTGTGCCTCGACATGTTTTCTTTCGTAAAAGCTCGAGCAGGCTAACATGGCGGCCTAGCTATTATTTAAGGAGAAGTGGGGTCTCTTCTCTCCTAAATTTTTACGAAGGTTTCGCCAGGAATTAAACTTCAAATTCGTGGTGAACTAGTTCAGCGAGCCGAGTGCCACACTCATAAGAAATTCTGTTGCCCGAGTTGCGACAAAGGAACCACGCGAATCCGAAAATGGCCAGAACCAGACAAAACAACAATCCAGATGCGATGTGATTCCCGATGGGATCGAACATTCGAACATAATGCGATAAGTTACCAATTGTTATGCTTGTTCATTTATCTTTTAATTGAAAAGAGCTTCGAGTTCTAGATTGTTAGTATTAGTTACTGAATAATAGCAATTTTTCTACATAGTTTTTGTATAATTGTTAAAATAGTATTGCCAGGGATAATTCATGCCTGCATTACTCGCCCTCAGACAATAAATTGATAACCTTGTGTCACTTACGTTATTTATCTCATTCACACTTGCGCAAGTCCGATATAGGTTAGGTCAAATAAAATCACGAGTGCCCGTAGGGCACGAGTCATATTATCAGACAAAAGAATGAGTGCTCACCTAATTTTAATAATTTGCGGATGATGGATTAAAACTACTACATTTAAGATTTGTTCTTCAATTCTAGTTGCCTTCGACTTATTGTTACAACAAAAAGTAATAATTTTAAATAAAACTGTGGTTTTTAGTTGTAGACATACGAGAAATGTATAAGTGATTACCTCGCAGCAAGTTTCATGCTTAAGATTTTCCAACTTCTGTGAAAGTTGTTTACACGTATCTTTCAACTCTTCAATTTGTTTCTCTTGATGTCGCAATAAACTTGAGTGTTCAGTATCAGTCTTTAAGTCTTTCTTAAACGTATGAACAGGTTTCTCCACAGCATCCTTTGATTAAAATATTTAAAAAAAATCATTATTGTTTATACGGTATTTAAACATCCATCATGTATGCACCTTGTTTCTTTCCTGTTGAATACGCTTCACTTTTTCTTGCAATTTTGCAATTACTGCAGTAAGTTCATCCTTTCTTCTCTTTAGTAAATTTAACTCTCTATCATCTTTTGTATTTGGAACACGTGGTCTCTGTTTATCTGCTTCAAGTTTCTTCCTCTGAATAAAAAATGTAAGAAAGAATGAGAACAATTTAGAATGTTTGCAATCAGCAATCACATCTACTAGCCAACACCTAAAACCCTGGGACACCTAATGATAGGTGACGCATTCTAACAGCAAAATGTTCTAACAGCGAAATGTTCTAACGGCGAAAACACATTTCGTCGCCCTTAGATCGAAACGAAATTTCGCATTAGTCCGAATGGCGAAAAGTAAACACGAAACGGTCCTAATAGCAAAATTTTGAATTTTGCCATAAAACAAGTGCGTGTACTGTCCTAATGGCAAAATTTTAAATTTCGCCATTAGGACCTCTTTACCAAATTGTAGTACGTCTTACAAACGTTGTATGAACGTTGTATGCACGTATTACGGGACGCTCATCACTAACACAACCATTCATAGCTGTCCATTGCATCGCATCGCAGTTTGAACAATTCGTCGACGCCATTTCGTCAACTCGCCATTTCGTCGACAATCAACCGGAAATATTCCCAAAAAAAAAAAAATTTGCCGGTTTAAATGAAGTCAGTTGAATTTCGCCATTAGAACGGAATGCAAAATTAGCATTTTGCCATTAGGACTGTTTGCAAACGGTCCTAACGACGAAAATTACCATTTTGCCATTAGGACTGCTTACAGACAGTCCTAACGGCAAAATGCAGTGAATAACTTTACTAATGGTGAAAATGTCTGTTTCGCCATTAAATATTTTCGCCGTTGGAACATCATCTCTCATGATAATTATGAAAACAATTATTTCATGGCAAATTATTACACAAATGTTTACATAATAAAAAAATATTTTAGTGCAATTATTCCTCTAATTCTGATGAACATTTTCCCGTAAAAAAATTTTAAAATATTAGATAGAAGTAAAATAAATCGCATCGTTATTATTCAACCTCAATTTAAAAAACCTGAGACATGGTTGAAATTAATATTTTAGTGATTCCCCTTGGCTTTAATTGATGCTTTCATCTTTTGTAGCATTGAATTGATCAATTCCAATGCTGTTTTATCAGAAAAAATGTCCCCTACATTTTGTAGAACACCTCTCAGCTCAATCCCAGGTACCAACATAACCTAACTTAACCTTTATATGCAGTGTTCGTGTGGAATTTAGCCGAATATGAGACGTCCCTTTATGAACTTTTGTACGCAGATGTGGCCTGGGCCTGGAGCAATCGCTGGCAAAAGGCTTTTTGGGTTAAACGAGCGTTGACTAGAGCGCCAGCATTAACCTTCTATGACTTGATGCGACCATTACTCACTGCGGCCAATGCATCTTCGTATGAAGTCGGGGCAGTGACGGCCCATGTCGCTGAGCAAGGTAGAGAGTCACCCATAGCTTTCACATCCAGATCGTTGAGTAAAGCCGAGGCCAATTACAGAAGAGCTGCCGATGGTATTTGAGGTAAAAAATTCCATATTTACCTGATGGGGCATTGCTTTGTGGTATTTACAAACTATAAGTAATTCTAGGGACGTACAGGCCGATTCCGTTAGTGGTAAGTTCCAGGATGCTGAGGTGAACACAGACACTGGCAGCATACGATTATAAGTTGTGTTGCCGGAAAGGCTAGGAAAACAAGATTTCCTAAGCCACTTTCCAGTGGGCCCACCAGCGACAAAAGTGAAAAGATTCTGCTATTTTAGTGAAGTTAGAGGAAGAAGACTTGCTTATGGCAGATAGCGCAAGCCACTGAAAGGAACCCTGAGTAGCAGCTAGTGAGGACAGTAATTTATAGGAACAGACACTGGAGCTTAGGAAGTTTTGGACAAAGTTTGATGGATTGAATTTGATGTCCAGTGTGCTCTTATGGGCCAGAAAGTAGTGATACCAAGAAGTTTACAAACCCATATGGTTCACTTGCTTCATGAGATCCACTCAGGCATAGTGGCTATAAAAAAGAAAGCGCACGCCATTTCCCATATTGAAATTTGCTGTAAAACTGCTAAAATTTTGCCTAGATTTTGATTTTATAATAATATATTTTGTAATTTTTGATTCATATCGCAACAGTAAAATTCGACATGATGATTATCAATTAAGTGATTTTTAATATTGGAACCCCTTATTTTATATTATTTGTGTTAAATTTGTCACAATATGAGCGCGATAGCACAATTTTAAATGTCCGTAGATTCGCGGCAGCCCGTTAGTAGGCCTCCGTTAGTCATGGACGTCAGGGAGTTGGGGCTACCAGTCCTTCGTGGAAATAACATAATTTATATTTAGGCAGGATTCTGAATTTCCACCTTGGTTAATGGTAAATGTATCCAAGTTGAATTCTCTCCAGAGGGGATCAGGTCTCAGCAAGTAATTAAAAGGCGCAATTTTGTATTAAGGTTAATCCTAGGTGTAATGAAAAATGACTAGAGTCGAAAATCCAGCGCAAAGTCTCTCCAACTCGGAAATGTCTTTTTATTTTCCAACTAGGGTCTTTATAATCAAAAGTCAGCTAACCAAATTGTTCGCAACCACAAAAATGGAAATCCTCACCAGGAGGGGTAAAAGTAACAAAAATAACAAAATTTCAAAAATTCATGACAGATACCGCGCGGGTGATAATTTAGGCACGGGGAACCTTCCCTGAATAAATAAAATTGAAATACATGCTCGTGACAAATTTTATTAATTTTTTTTGTGGTGGTCTATGCCGATTACTACAGATTGGTTCTTCTAAGTTGGTTTGTGAAAATAAAGAAACATGTAAAAATTCAAAACCGTATATCTTCAAAATATATTTATTTTGAACTCCTGATTTGATATGTGTATGCACATCACGGAATTAACAAATTAGTGAGGTTGCATTATTCACTCCTACTACTTAATAGTTTTACTCAAACTTAAATTTGAGTTAATGTCAAATTTATAAGTTAGTTAGGATTTTGCTATTGTTCAGAGCAGTAGTTTTCTACAGTTATGAGTGATAGTTGGATAGGTTGTTGCCTGACTATTAGGAGTTTAGCAAACATAGGATCAAAGCAAATTTCAGTTTAAGTGCAATTATAGCTCAAAGTTATTCAGTTGTTTTAGACTTAGCAAGCCAAGTGAACAAAGTTCTCGCCAATTCGACGCAGCCATAGCTCAGAAGTTAAAAAGAATTGATATTATATTTTTGATAATTATATATCCTAATTGTTAATTTGTGTGAAGTGCGTCGTATGTCTACGAATGGTGCCAAAGCCACTATAAAGCCTCTTAGTACGCCTAATGAACATTTCATGGTGAAGAGCGATTAATTCAACATTGCCAGCTCGTTTTCAACTCCCGTGCCGTCACCAAACAACCTGAGAAAGCGGTACAACAACACTCCACAGTCATTCAGAATACAATACTGCAAATACATGCTAAACCAGGAAGCTACTAATTTATTAAGTATCCACCCCATTTTTAGCCTTTACTGTGATATCTTTCCCTCGCCAAGAATTTAGTACAAATAGTTGTGTTTTGTCAAACATTCATTTACATATTTAGCTTGCGCGATATTATTTGTCACAATAATTCGGTGCCCCCATATTTGTTGCACCATTATTTAACTCTTATGATGAATAAGGACCCTTTATTTCTTCGAGTATGTGTAGGATTTTATATTAGAAACCGCTTTGTGTATGTGAGTATAGCAATTTACCTATAATTGTAATTTAAGCCAATCGAGTATAAGTCCTCTTTACTATAGTATTGCAGTTATTTTGCCAAATGGTATTTTTCAGACCCAAATAAACATTGCATTGTTTGAACCCACGTCAAATTGAAGACCCATGACCCTTAGTCTCAGAAGTTTATGTTTAAAAAAAAAAGAAGAAGAGAGAGCTTATGATAAATTCAGCAACCAAAATGCACAAAAGCAACATAAATGAATGGATGTGACCAGAATCCAAACAAAAACGTCCATAAAAAGTCAAACCAAAGTCTTTACTTAATGGAAAAAAACAGGTGCACTACACACTTTGTAAGTCACCATTTTTAATGAAAAAGCTGATACAAGGACAGAAAAACTACAGTAGTTCCCTGGTCCCAATTGATCACAATCATAAATTAGATAGGGTTCAGGAACTCATACGAAACATCAATCAAGACTTTACATATGCATGAGCATTCACAAAGACCAAATTTGTCTAAAAGTCATTAAAATTTTTCTAAAAGTCATTAAAATTTTTCTAAAAGTCATTAAAATTTTTCTAAAAGTCATTAAAATTTGTCTAAAATTCATTGAAATTTGTCTAAAATTCATTGAAATTTGTCTAAAATTCATTGAAATTTGTCTAAAATTCATTGAAATTTGTCTAAAATTCATTGAAATTTGTCTAAAATTCATTGAAATTTGTCTAAAATTCATTGAAATTTGTCTAAAATTCATTGAAATTTGTCTAAAATTCATTGAAATTTGTCTAAAATTCATTGAAATTTGTCTAAAATTTCATCGCTCATTCATTTAGTCGCCAAAAAATGCCAGGCGACAAAATGAGAGGCGATAAAATGACCCCACCCCGCATTCCTTATTATCCAATGCAATAAATCATAACTATACATTACTATGAAAAATGCAGATGGTGCAATACACCAATGTCAATATCACGATACAATATATAGACATCACATACAGCACCACTAGTGTCGTATGATCATTTCAACATACAAATTTGAAGAAAAAAATTATTTTTTTTAAAAGAATTCTACAATGTCTTATCAGCTGTAATTGTGCACTCGCGCTAATGCATACGTGGAATATGCACAACCGCGTAGTCGCACTTATTCATATCGTGTGGAGTACAGGTGCCCTTCTGTACCTTTACCCCTCAAAATCTCTCTCAGACTATACAAGCGTAATTTGCGGGGAGTAATGGCTAAGGCAGCTTCAATTGTAGAGCAAGTTCCTAGCACAAATTGGTCTAGACTCTAAATCATTGTTTCCCAAACTGTGGGACAACAATCCACTGATGAGCCACGAGCCATTTTTCATGGATCGTGCAAAGGTATTGAATATGTCGGTTGGGATAGTGTTAAGTAGTTGACGTTGAAATAAATAAGTAAATAAATAAATAAATAAATAAATAGATATAAAGTAAAAGAAACCACTAACTGCTACTGAATGTTCTAATTAAAACCATAACAAAATAAGAACATGTTGCAAAATTAATTCACTTTACAAATACATTTCCGGCATACAGTTGAACCTCGTTATAACGAACCGCGATAGAACAAATTTTTGTTATAACAAAATTTTTTTGGATGACTCCGTTGGTTTCCCATAAAACACCATGTTAAAAAAATTAGATGTAACGAATTTTTATATTACGAATTATTTGTTACAAAGAACAAGTTTTTAAGAACACTCTAATACCCACGAGCTTTTCTCATAACGAATTTTGAAAATGAATCGCGTGGCTCACTCGTTCACGAGCTATGGGACAAAAAATTTCATTTTCAAAATTGATGAAAATTAACATTTTATTTCAAAAAAAATACTGTACAAAGTTAAATTCAAACAAAAATCACCATGTGTATAAATTAATAATCTTTTTTATGATAAACATGAATTTGTTTTTGGTTAGAGAGCTAAAAAAATGTTTGTACTGCAGTTTGTTATAACAAACTTTTGTTACAACATACAGATTTTTGGATCCCTTGCGATTCGTTATAATGAGGTTCAACTGTATAACATGTTTACCTCCTTACTTACTAATGTGAGCTAGCTAGTGTCATCCATTTTATCTAATAACAAGTTAAAAACTCAGAAGAAATGATTCATACTACCAATTGTTCATTTTCCGCTTGAAGTGTCTTGCACTGATTTTCTAATCTTCCGATTTGATTCGAAAGAGTTGTTGATTTCTTAACTAATGACCGTTCTCTTTCACTTATAAGTTTCTTGTGCTACAATATAAAAAAAAAAAAAAAAAAAAAAAAAATATTACGTAAATATGTAGTCATGTTTTAGTGCATTATCTGATGCACGTTATCATATTTTATAAACTTATAGAAGCCGAATGTACGAAGCGCTGTGGTAACTTGATCCGTCCGAGCCTCACCCGTACTGATGCTAAGAAGCAGCAAACAGTCAAACACAACTTGCATGGGTATTCAAAGATGCTATTCAATAAATCGCACCCAGAAATATCGCGCATATTTCTAATCTCCATATTTTTAATGCGTATTAAGAAGTCCGTTACTGACCTCATCATTATAGCTTACAAAGATGAACAGTTAGTTCTAGCCCTGAGCTTGTGACATGCCTAAGGGAATTGGGCCAATAATGTAGCCAAAATTAAACCAATTGTTAGAACCAATCTATGGAAACTTTAACCCTCAAATGGCAATGTTTAAAGACGACACTTTGGTGTTCAGTGTTCAGTGTTCAGTGTTCAGTGTTCAGTGTTCAGTGTTCAGTGGTCAGAAAAACTGTCTCTGTTTTGGTTCAAGCTCACCTGCAGAATGAGCATTTTTAGCTGTGTCCATTAGATGGTGCAAAAACTCGTTGATTATTTGTGACAACTCGACATTTTTATATCGTATTTGGGTGCACAATAATTAAAATACAAGAGGACTGAAGCCAAAGCGCTTTAGTTTATTTTTTAGAATTGTCACAATTGGCGCTGCTATTGTGAATGGAAAACACATGTGGCGACACCTGTCCCCTACTGTAACTTTAATGGATACCAGATTGACCACTTCAATTTAAATCCATTTCTTTCGATATGTTAAATACTTCAATAAATTCTAAAACTATTCATATTTTGTCCAGAATTTAATTCTGTATTTACTCATATATTTTGTTTTTTAACCTTCCGGAAAAAAAATACTTGTTTTTTTTTTTGAAAAATTTGCGATAGTCGTGCACTCTGGCAGCAACGTAAAATCATGTTTGCTAGTAAAACCAGAAAGTACTAGGTTGAAGCCCTTTTAGTAAAATTGAGTAAAGCCAACTTAAACCTATGCTGGAATTTCTAAGAGGCAGAAAGTTCAATGTGTGAAGGTATGGACCATAGTCGCAGCTCAAATTTGACACTAGATGGCGCCATCTCACCTAGTCACGTCAGAATTCCACAAAATACCAAGCATAAGGCCATAACGTGCTTGCTTTATGGAAAGAAGGCATAAAAAACACTCGTTTTAGATGTACAAACAAAATAACTGGAGCAGAGAAACATACGCTATCACTTATGTTTGTGACGATGACGTTCTGGGGTTAGAACTATTAAGCCTGTGTATGCGTCATCTGACGTATACTAGGTCAATTCGGTAGTCACAACATCAATGGTAAATCTTTGTGTAAGAGTGAGTGCAGAAAAGAAAGAAACAGCAGTTATCAAAACACTACATTTATTATGGCCGGGTATAACCGCAGTTTCGGTTATGGGTCATGCAATTAGGGAATAATTATACAATAAACTGTGCCAACATTCGGCTCTTTAAATGTGTAATAAGTTATGTAAAGACTATTTCAAATAATTAGTTCAAACTGGGGTTCTGGTTCTTCTGTGTAGATTGATCGGGCAATCCGAATTCCGTATGGACTGCATCGTCACAACAACGTCAGGGTCCGGGCGCATTATCCACGAACGTTTGTTTAATGTCGCTTCGAAGTAACGTCGTGTTCTTATACTGTGAAGGGAGATGGGAAAGGAATCGGACATGTGCGAAGCTCGTCTTCATCTGCCTCAGATGGAATTTGCCCAGTACATGTCGGTGTTGGGAATCTTGCTGCTAAATGCAAAGAGACTGAAGATTCGGTCACGCTTAACGCTATTCTTCATCCAGCAAGGAGGTATTCGAATTAAGCGGGGCAGGGACTTACTATCACCACACAATATCCGTATCATCGTGCGTCTGCACGGTATTTCCGATATATGTGGCGGCTTCACCATTCATACCGCGCCATGGAGCACAAGCCCGATAACGTGCAGTACATATGATGGCATCAATCGATAGGACCGGCAATGTACGTAACGGCTTCTGGCCACAGCAATGGCCAGGCGTCTCTATCATCGGAGGAGAACTACACCTACTTGTTAGATAGGTGCAACATATATTTACATATAGTTCAGTTTAAAGATTCAGTGCCAAGGGTTTGTTTCCAGTTGGAAACCTCCTTATATACTGCACCCAGTATAAGGATTATCTCAGTGTTCCAATCGAGACATTGGCTCTGGGAATCCCTCCAATCAGGTAGTACAGGAACTGGATACCCAGGACACAGGAAATGGATACTGGAGACACTTTTGCTGTCCAGGGGTCCAAACGATTAGGATACGCAGGCACATATCTTGATCCCTTGAAAGGGGTGGCTAATCCCAAACAGGTGTTTATCAGACTTTACCAATTATATTGAATTGGTGCAGAAACTTGATAAAATATATTCTACTATTAAGTAATAAATAGTTTATATATTTTCCTGTTCTCTAGACATATAAAACGTGTGTTTTTATGTCTTAATTCTATAAAACAGGCGTTTTATGAATTGTGAGGAATCCTGGCATCACTAGGTGCAATTGCACCATCTAGTGTCAAATTTGCGTTTTACTACGGTTTTAAACCGTGACACATCCCCCGGAAATAAATGACAGTTCTCATACTTTCACTGTATTTGATAATGAGTTAAATCTACACAGGAAATATTGACAAGTCAGATTAATTATAAATTAAAATGAATTCTTTTAAATGATTTGTCCCCCGGTGCTAGTTTATCATTTGCAAAAATAACACATGTACACTTATATTTACCAACTATCCCCCGGTGCTAGTTTTATATTCAATAAAATAACACCACAGGTTCGTTACAGCAAATCACAAATTAATCATAACTTGATTTTTTTATGCTTTCAATATTCAACCGAGTATCTGTAAGCATTTGCTTTGTTCTTCGTCGATCGACAATCAGAAACAAATTATAACCACAGAAAAAGACAAAACTACTTACCGGTTCTGTTGAGTAATAGAACTTGTCCTTCTCAAACTTCTGGCACGAATCGAATGAATAACTCGTGCAGGATTATGCGTTCGCTAAGATCTTAGTGATTTAATCTCAACCTCATGTGTCCGGGCGGAGCTGGGGTCAAAAACTAAGTTCCACTATACTTTCTATTAGGTTTTCAGTCCCGCCGAGATCTCAGTGAGATTTGCAAAGGATTTGCCTTTACTTTTTTAATGTTGGCTTTCACCTATTTTACTTTGGCCTATCGAGTTCGCCGCCTTTGGTGACAACTCGGGCCGGTTTGTTCTTTGGTCTTGGTGGGTTCAACTGTCTCGAGGGGGTTTTCCTCGCTTATCCAAGCGCTGCCATTTTGGTTGTTGGAAAAGGCTATGGATGCTCACGAAACAAAAACCGGGACACCACCTTGAGTGGCAAAACCTGGAACTACAAAAGCAACAGACCACATGGTTCCCAAATTATGCCTGCATCAAGAATTGGACACCATGCGTTCAGGGCCGTCTTAAGCGAGGGTGCAAGGGGTGCACGGCATCCGGGCGGCTGGGCTCGGGGGTGGCCTCAGATCCCAAATGACTTTTATTTAACTTTTAAAATTTTTTGCCAAGGAAAAATGGCGGCTACACATAAGTTTGCACCCCGGAAGCTGGGCCCAAGGGAAAGCCTCGGGCCCAAAATGACCTTGATTTTCAATTTTCAATTTTTTTTGCAAAAAAAAGTGGTGGCGGCACATGCCTGGCACCCTGGCGGCAAACAAGCCAGACACGCCCTGCATGCGTCGCCTTAACAAAAGAGAAACGTAAGACTACGGAGGCTCGATATTAACATAATACAAAACGCCTCCTCAACTTAAGGAGGCCCGAACATAACAACGAATTGTAAACATGATAAATATAATGAACTAAGGAATGGCCCCTACAGTATTTCATAGGGGACAGCAATGAATTATACAATAGCAATGAATTATACAACAGAGACTGATATTATGCATACTAGCTCGTACGAGAAATATAAAATACACTATATAACAAACTCTCACTATGTGAGAGCAAGGTACCAGGTCTCATGGATAATAAAAATACCCATGGACCTACACTAGGGACTCCCACCGCGAGAAAGTATCTTGCGTATCCAGCTCCTGTTGTCCTGTGTATTCACTTCATGTATCGTGTGATTGGAAGGATTTCCAGGAACCCTGTTCCCATTGGAGCATTGACAAACTCCCTATGTCAGAAAAGCATATATACTTATGTCCAACCGGAAATAAGGGCCTTGAACGCTTATCCAGAACTCATAGTATTGTAATATGTTGTTGTACCTATCTAACAAATATGCCTTTTCCTAAAACTCTTGCCGACAAGTCAATGCTGCTCCTCTCAAACAATGCCACTCCTCTCGAACGATGCCGCTCCTCTCGAAAGATGCCACTATGTGTTCTGATCGTTACAGAGCAGATGCTCCATGGTGCAGTATGTGTGGTGAAGCCACTATGTGTGTTGCCAACTCTGTGCAGACACACGATGGAGCAACATGCATAGTGATGAAACATAGTTCCGTTACCTGCAACGCAAATACCATCAAGGAAGAGCGTTATGAGAGGCGATGCTGAACGAGTGGGTTAAAGTGTCCAAGTGGACTTGGCAAGATTTAAGTGGACAAAAAAAAACATTCAGTAATGTTCCTTCTCCGTCATAACTCGCGTTATGCAAGCCCCCACCAAAAAACATAATATGCAAATTCATTACACAGATTAACAACTAATAATATACGGGACTCGGTATATTCCTCACAGCCTTATAAACATAAGGATAAGCCTAAAATGCATAAACTAAACTGGTTTCAGTTTATTGAGACATTATTCCAGTGCTGTGACAACTGGACTCAGTTGTGTATGCCGGATCCTGACGTCATTGTGACGATGCAGCAATGACGTAACTTGGATACCAAAATAGAACCCAAGAAACCACATTACACCGCGATGAGTATGCAATGGTTCAAGACGTTCTTTAGCTTCTTGCTGGTAGTTCGAAAAATGAAGTCACTGTTCCACTTAGGGTGTAACGGCTGAAGGTTTGTATAGCTTTCCCGGTATTTTTATTGAGCCAATTGTTGGCGTAACTTTTGTGTAACTTTCCTTACTTATCAGAACCTCGCAATAAGAGATTATACATACTATAGGAACAAAAAAAACGTTTTCCTAGTCAAGAACAAAAGTGCACCCAAAGAGGTACACCGATGTGTTGCAGGCATCTACGAATAGGCAACATACTAGTAGTAGAAGATGAAATGCGCGGGACGAAACAGTTGGCATTGCGTTGTGTTGATTCAAATAGGTTTAAATATGCCGGCACGCACTCGAGAGTAACGCTTGCAAAAAGCACTTCAAAGCGAGGACATACTGCCCGAAAGTAATTGTAACACTAATTGGCAAGCCATAAAGAATAATACTTAGGCAAGAGGACCTTTTGTTCCTGATGTAACAACACTAGAGCCAGTTCAAATGAAGAGTCGCGTTCACCCAAAACCAATGCTAATTGGCTTTAGGCCCAATGATTTATGATGTGTTTTCTCGAAGAAAAAAAAACACTAAATCAACTTCCAAATAATAATGCACGGATCCGATTACTGATTTTATTCGGAATTCACGGTGAAGTGGTTTACTCACCGAGAGCAAACAACCCATAACTTAGACATACAGAATCAAGGTAGAGAGTCAAACAGGTAGCGCCCTCCCGCTGTAATTTGTCATCCGAGTCTGCTGCCAATGAGAAGTAATGACGTCACACACCTCTCTGGTTGCAGATGACAATACAATGAGAGTTACAGAAATGTCTCATTGTTCTGTTTCTAGTTGTAAAAATTCAAATAGATACTATAAAACAATTCAATTTTATCTTTTGTTTATTCAATGAGCTATAACCTAAAGATTTTAATTTAAAATTGTTGTATTTTTTTTAAATTTATTTTTTCTTAAATTTTCAAAAGAACGACTCAACTTACACGTTCGACCTGGAATCCTTTTATTTACTTGTTTAGGACTGCAAAAGTGTGGAAGATCTTTCATTGTCGCGATAAATCTCGTTACAAACAGAGGTTTATGGCGTTTTTTTTTGTGCAGCCAATAGGAGCAATCCGCGGGAGGGTGCTACTTTATAGTCTCTCTACCTTGTACGGAATACATAACACCACTAAATTTAAAGAAAACAATCAAAAAACAGCAAAACTTTGAAAACGGATAACAGCACCACTTGTGTGGAATTTAACAACTAACAAATTATTCAAATATTAACAACAAGAGAAAATTAACACTTGGAAATAATTTCCTAACACTTAACAATACGCGCAGAGTTCGTAAAAAATAAACAAAAATAATGAACACTTCAAACAAAATGCAAACGTAATAAATAATGATATAAATACAATAAATACGAATTAACATCATCGTATTAACGAAAGCACAAATCTGTACACAAATCAACTAACACGAGAACAAATCCCCATAGACATGGAGTGATTAATCGATATTCTCAAACATAAACGACATGAAATAACGAGAACGAGCGTGCAAAAGTATCATCAAACGTAATGAAACGATCAACAAGAAAGAAATAAACAAAATGTATGTCCTCATCACGAAATGTAGGTCAAAATACATCGAAATGGTAGCTAAAGCGCTCGCTCGAAGCGAAAGGGTCGAGACATATCGTCCAATAAACAACACGGAGGCCAAAACACCATAGACATATATTAGATGGACTGCGCACTCATAATGGCGCCCATGCTAAATGAGTTAGAGGAATCATTGAGG
>JAQFXT010001813.1:0-15057 GCA_034683725.1 Strigamia crassipes
TCATGCTCATTGCTCATGCTCATTGATCATGCTCATTGCTCATGCTCATTGATCATGCTCATTGCTCATGCTCATTGTTCTTAACTATCCTATAAGATGTCATCTCATTTCCATCGACTATCATATAACACTTATCATATAACTTGTATAATTTTATAGATAACATTAAAAAAGATACTATTTTGATGCATCTTGCATCACACTTGCAAGCAGCCCAATCATCTATTCATTGCTGCCCCATCACCCTTCCCCCCTCTACCTTCACCATTTTTTTCATATTACACTTGTTCTTATTTTGAACCATACAAACCGGAGCTAATGTAACAATTTTTCTTCATTATTAAGAGAAACAACCATTTGTTTGCAAAATTTTAAACTGAAATCATATTTTATAGAATCCGTTTCCAGATAAACTTTTTGACGTTAGAACATATTCTAAGTTACCAAATCCACTTGGAACTTGCGTTAAACATTCCTTTGGTAATTAAATCTTTTACTAATAAATGCAAAGTAAAACAAACAGAACTTAAATTAGGTTCAATAAAATATCAATTATATACCATGTTTGTTGATTGTTTCATTGATATGGACCATTTGTGCAAACCGGATTTCACACACGTAAGTGTTGGTCAAAATACAAAGTGAAAAAATATCTAATTACATTCATTTCAGGTTTACTTCACTCCAATTGAAAATCCCAATTTTTCATTTGATTTCAATGTTGCTTGGTTATCAGCATTGCCCACATCTGTTATGATTAGAAGACTAAATGTATGTATCACATTTCTGCAATGCTTAGAATTGATATACTGAAAAATATTTTAGAACCATCGTTTAAACACTAGAAGAAATCCTTGCAATGCAAATTTAACAGAATATTACATTTGCAAACAACAGTGCATAGACAAAAAGATAAAAAGCAGACAATTATGCAGGTAATAATAAAAGAAGTATTTTAAGGTTTCAGCCTAATCTTATTTTCTATGGTAGTATGCCCTTTGCTATTAAAGAAGATGTTGCCTTCTGCAACACTTCAGCATCAGCCAAAGCAGTGCGAGCATTGTACTATGAAACATACACAAAAATTGATGTTCAAAAGCAATGCGTCTGCCAACCACCTTGTAAACAACCATTTTACAAATTAAACGACTTTAGTTATGCTTCTTTTCTAGACGGCACAACAAGCATGACAGTTGCTTTTATCACCAATAAAATAGAAACAATTGCTGAAGAATTTAAATATTCTTTTGTTGCATTAGTTTCTGATGTGGGCAATATTTTTAGTCTGACCATTGGTCTTTCTGTGTTAGATGCAATGCATTTCTTAGTCCATCCCATATTTTTGCTAGTGAAAAAGAAAGAAAGTAATACCAAAAACTAACACTTATATTGGATTTATATTAAATTTAAAATTGATTTTAAAATTGATAAAATATTCTTCTCAAATCCTACTTATTTTATAGTAACAATGCAAAATAACTTTAAAATTCTCCTTTTAAAACATTTCCTCAGATGAAAAATGTATTTTATGTGTATTAATATGTAACCCATAAATGTACAAAAACACTTAAAGTTTAATTTTTATGTTGGGCCTTTTGAAACAGATTTGGAGTTCAACGACTATCTAACCACATGATCAGAGTTGACAATTTGCAATCCCTCGTGGTTATGGACATACTGATTACAAATACCGCAACCTATCCGGTAAAATAATTTATACATTGCTCATAAGCACAGTGATTTTTAGGGCAGTGATTTTTAAAGCAAAATAAGGCATCTTTTATATCCAAAAAACGTTTTTCTTGTACGAAAATTGAATTATTCAAAAGGTCTATTTATGATGTAGTTGTGAAATTGAATTTCCCATTATATCGTGGCTACAACCTACTACCATACTAAGCAAAATAAAAATGACAGCCTTTACTAGTTCTAGCTTTACTCAAAGGACAAACCAGTTTAAAAATAGGCGATCTGACATTGAACTGATAATTATAATAATCAAGTTATGTATGATTAATTATGATAATTATCATTGATTTACTAAATCCGTTCTATCGAAAACAACGTCAAAACACCTATTTCACATTGCAGTATAAACATGAGCAAAACAAGTGAGATGTAAGGTAAGCCAACCAAAAACTTCAAACATTGTATGGTATGGGGAATGCCATGCAGTGCTAGACGTATATATCTCTAGTGGAAAGAATTGTTGGTATTTCGCCTTCATTCAAGTATTACAGTAGTGTCTAGCAGTTAGTTTTGAACAGTGCCTTGCTGCTTGGGCCATGTTATCATGACTCAACTCGCATCAACCACCAACTACATGGCTAACTGGAACCATGAAGGCAGCAAAGGCTGTCACCGCCTGTGCTGGGCGTTACCCGGACTTCTCAAACCATCTCAGAACAAGTCTTGTTTGCTTAGACGGAATGTGTGGTGATCTTGTGTCGTCAAAAGACGTAAAATATCACCACCAGATTGCGCAATCTGAATAAACCACACCAAATTCAATTTGCGCATGCAATCTGCGCATAAATAGTACTTTCGGGCCACTGTTCACAAAGTTTAGAGAAAGTCGACTAATTCCTATAGAGATTAGTACACCTCTGGCTAAAAATCTTTACATACTATTACACTCCCTCAGCTGGAAATGAGAAGTTCACTTTTCTGCCACTGGTGGCCACAGCAGTACACTTTTTATAGGGACAACAGAAGATTCAAAGGGACAACTTTACAGCATATAAAACGCGTGTTTTTATGTCTTATTGCTCTGTTTTGACACCACTAAACGCAAGTGCGCCATCTGGTGTCCGATATGCGTATTAACTACAGTTCAAAACCGTCAAAAGGTTGAATAAAAAAAAGGGGGCGTTTACAGAAAGTGACATTGTGAAACTGCTCAATCATTGTTATTCTGCGCCACCTATTGTCAACCATCGCCAACCATTGTTGAAATTTTGGCCTGTACAATGATTTTAAGCAGCCATAACAATCGTGCCGAGAAAAGCAGCAGTTTCAAACGTCATTTCCTGAACATGCTCCCTTTCTGCCCACAATTCATGAGTTCGCACTCCAGTGTATGTATGTCCATGTTTCGACAAAAATGTTGCTATTTTTATTGCCAGTTTAGACCAAAACTGGATGTCTCGATGTCAAGTCTATTGTTGAGAAATTTGATTTGTTTTTACCATGCAAAAAAGTTGCAGAAACATCTTGTTGTAACCCTGGAGCACTAATAACAATTTCATGAATGATTATGATAATAACTAAACATGTGTAAAAAATGTATGTATGCGTAATTTAATGAAACTGTTTTCTACTTTCTACTGTATTTCTCTTTAAGATAAGGGTTACTCCCTTCACTAATCCCTTATTTCCCCCTCTTTTACATTCCAACCCAAAGGGGAAAATGCAAAATGTGGAGATGAAGAGTCACATCCACCAATCCACTAATCAGGAAGGAATATGGAAATTTCCTTCAAATAATGTGACCAGTCCTATATAAAGGGCAACAACAGGAAGTTAAGGACTTACCACACAACATTCGATATTCAAGCACCAACCTTCCTCACCATGATCGGGTCGTAAAATTCCATAGAGACCATGGATTGGCCAAAGACAGATGCCCATCAATTTAAGTAAGCATTACACTTTTGATTCCATGACAATGTGGTAAAATCCACAATCAAATGCGAACCAAAACAGAAGACAGTCGAAAACACGACTACATCCAGCAAACTGAATCAAAATCAGGCGCCTTGTGGTACCCTGGCCAAACCGTGTAACTAGACAATAGCCAACGGTGGTACATTGTTGTGTTTGATCTATCGGATAAACTTGAACCATTAAGCGAAAGACCGAGTTTTCGCTGAGTTGTGCCTTTGTGAAGCACGCGTGTGCCAATCTATTTACGTTGATTAAGCCAACCAAAAACACTCGAACAGTGTATATATGGGGCGTTATACTAAGCGCGAGATGACTAGGCGCGATTGACCAAAAAATTGCGTCTAGTCATAACTTAAAGATGGCTAACCGCGTAGACACTGAGCTTTTGTCTACCAAATACCTGTGTAGACAATTGCGTCGTCTGAAAAGTAGCCTGCGCTATGTGATTATACATGATTATACCTTTGTGATTTATTCAAAGAATAGAAACTCGGCGATTTGTGGTTCCAGGAACTGTAAAGCTAACAACTTGTTCGAGTGATCCTGCGTTCGACTTCTGTGTCAATCCAGAATACTCAATATAGTGAATTGGCAAAAACTAGAAATAAAGAGTTCTGAGAATGCCACAGTTGTCGTGGAACTACTGCTACCACGTGGTTAGTTTTAACCAAACACGCACGGACAGAGTTGGAAACTTAGCCAGTTATTCGGAGTTCATTTCCAGCCACTGAAAAGCCACTATATTTTTCAGCCACTATATTTTATGTTACAAAAAATAATAATTTCTCGCCATGAATAATATCATTTATTATAACAATTTAAATTTCGCGCGATTACAAACCGATCGCGCACTCTATCGGCAATATTTAAATCTTTCACGGTTACAGATCGCCACATATGTAATAATTTTTTTTTTAAATGTATTCCGACATTGTCAATCTATTTTTCAAACCTTTTCCCATCGATTTAGCATGTTTTCATCACTTTTTATTTTTTGGCTGATTTTGGCCACATTTTGTAAGCGTAGGAACGTTGCTAGGAGCTGGAGAAATCAATTGAATAATTACTTTTTATTCATACGTTGTATTTGTATTTACATATTTTGTGTTGGTGGAGTGTATAATTATCTATCAAATGACATATTTTGCCTAACTTGCATTACCATATTTCTCAACTTCAGTCACACCTTTGGTTGTGCTAAGGTTCATTTTGGATGTTGCAAGTTGTAGAACAAAAGAGAAAACCTGACGTTGGTACTCCAGTTACTATTGTCTGCTGTTGTGAAATTACAACTGAGTGATACATTGGTCCCATGAAGGTTAGACAGAAAGTATGATTGATTCTATATTTAACCCTTATTTGCACATAAAAAAGGGCCGGCTAGTGGGTGTGCTACACGTGCAAATGCACAAAGCGGCAATGTGCGCGGAGCGGAAAATTTTCCACGGGGCGCAAGGCCAAATTAACCGTTCGGCTAAAAGGACGGCAGCTCCTGGGCGCTGGGTGCTAAAGAATGTCAAGCACCTCCTATTCCATGTAGAATTTTTGAAAACAACAAGCAGCAAAGGGTGTTTAATATTTAAGGCCCAAAGTGCATGAAATTAACCCAAAGGGCTTGAAATTAACCCAAGGTCCAAAAAATAACCCTAGGGGGCATGAAATTAGCTCAGAGCTAATTAGGACAGCTCAGCAAGAGACTGAAAATTTGTCGACGGCTTATGCAGGGCTGGACTGGCCTGATGGGGTACTGGCAATTTTCCCAATGCGGCTTAACCAATCCAGATTTTCCAATACTAAATTTTACTCAGTCCAGCCCTGATTCTTAGGACAGACCTAAACAAATAAGCAGTGGCTTCAAGTTACAGTGTCAAACACAACTTTAACATAATCAGAACCTGCAATGGAAAAGCCGCGTTTTGGGCAAAGTCTGAATCTGGCGCCCTGTTCTCCCACAGACTTCTTGTTTGTCTTGTTTTGTTGCCCATTGTTTTTGGCACCTAGGGCCGGTGCCCCCTCCCCTTTCCCACCTTGCTTAGCTTTGTGCTTTATGACTTTCTGCTACTTTTAATTCAAATGCATTAGTGATCCAAAACTTTTGAAAACTTAGATATGAATTGGCAAATTGTTCAACACAGCAAATATATATAGATTTTTTTCCAATTTGTTGAGTTTGTTGGTGCGAACATATAATTATTCTTCATTCTGGAGGAAATTCAAATTAATTTATGTTTGATGCTCTACCTCTGCTAAATTTAATTTATAATTAGAGTGGCAACATGTAATTATGTATAATTAGAGTGGCAACATGTAATTATGTATTATTAGAGTGGCAACATGTAATTATGTATAATTAGAATAGCAACATGTAATTATGTATAATTAGAGTGGCAACATGTAATTATATCCAATTTGATTATTGTTTACTCTGAAGAAAATTCAAATTAATTTATGTTTGATGCTTTACTTCTGCTAAATTTAATTTATAATTAGAGGGGCAACATGTAATTATTTCCAATTTGAAAACATGTTTATCAATTCTCTAAAACGCAATGTTGTGCGTGACATAACAAGTTTGTCAGTTGAAGTGGGAAAAATCAATGACAAGGCATTACTAAAAAAAAGGTAACATTTGTAGCTTCCAACTTGTGACTTGAATAAATATTATTTTATTGGCAGAATAAGATTATATATACCAGCAGATATCGATGCGTCTATGTCGCGCATAAAACTCCTATTGGCCATTGACCTGTCTGCAGCCATTATGTAATTGTTAGAAATGCATAATTAAGAAGTAGTTTAAAAATGCTATAAAATAACGCAGATCCTTAATTCTCTTGTATTTTGTGTGTTTTAGGCTTTTCTTGTTGTAATCTATATTGTCATTTTTCCAAAGATGCAATCCTATATTTACTCGTATAAATATCTGGTTTTCTCGTAGTGTTAATACACAGTTACACAAACACCTCACTCTATGGTAAAAACGGTAACCACTAACCAGCAGTTTGGGGCTGATAAGGTGGTACAAACAACCAACATCGGGTTAAGATTGCCTTAGCCAAGTTAAATGTAAATTTTTAACGCCACAAGAAAAACCATCTTTAAAGCATTGTTGGCTTCGACAATGCAGCTAAGGAAATAGCTGCATTCTAGTGAGAACGCGGCAAACTAAGAGTTACAGAGCTCCTATAGTGGCTCTTGCCAATGGTGATGAAAGAAACAACAAACAGCATTTTTATCTTGAGCTCCTTCTTTCTTGATTTACATTCCTGTGTAGGCTATAGGACATGACAGCAAACTTTGCGCCCTAAGCTCACGTACACACGTCAACTGCAAGTGCTACTACCACTGGTCAATTGTAATGAGATAATTCATAAACTTATTAAGAAATTGGATGGAGTTAGCAAAAGAAATACATTTAGTTTTAGCATCATACTTCACGCTGACAAATATTTTATTGTATCAAACATCCTGTTCTTAAATTGAGTAACAAGTTGTTACCAACAACAGTGATATCAATCCCCAATGAAACCCCATTGATCAAACATAGTTTCAAACATTGCAATGTATTAACAAACGCTCATACACTTTTTTGTTTTTAATAGAAAATGAAGTTTCATCGGCAAATCAGAAAAAGACTGAGACAAAAAGTGAAAGACGTACTCAATTCACTGGAAGAAGAAAGAGATGTCTTGCAATTGTTTCGGCCAACAAATGATGAAGCTAATTTTCTCCCATTTCGTATTTTTTGGACTTTTCTAGTTGCAGTCTGTATTCTCATTTGTTGTTTTCAAATTTATGATCGCATTTCTTATTATATGCGAAGTCCAAAAGCTGTTGACGTCTACGAAGAAAAGATGGAAGAATATCAGTTTCCTGATTCGCACGTGTGTGTACCAACGAATAAGTATATAAAAGCTTACTATAAATCATTACCACCTGACTCAGCAAGCAACATAGATTCCCTAAGCCCATTCGACAAACTTATAATGCGTTCTGATGTTGATCTTACTAAATTGTGGAATTTAAACTACAGTTTCAAATCTATTCATAATTTATTCACAGTTGATGAGCGACACCAACATAAAGTAAGTTGAAATATTTTTGAACAAAACTAGTAACTCTAACTTCTAAGGTGAAAGACTCAAAGAAACAAGAATGTCGAAGTAACCGTGTATCAGTTTATGCAAATCAAAATTGCAAGTTCAATGCGAGCGATGCTTTTGTATGAGGAGTCTCTGTCAAAAAAAGGCATTATTTATCATGAAAATTATACTCTTTATATTGTATAATGCGGCGTTTCCCAAACCGTACTCTACTACATGATGGTATAGTAAACCGTCACCAGTGTCTCCACAATACTGTATATCTAGCTTGAGATATATTATTGTGACCGTTTTAGGCATTCTGTTGGACGATGCAAATGTAATGCTTAGACAACATCCTAAAATACCCTAAAATTTCCCAAATTCCCTAAATATGGCCTGATTATTCTGCTGTGCCCAGTATCATGACAACCATTCTATTATATCTACAGATAAATGTTTCATTAAATGTAACCATGATCGATGAACTTCAGCCATGGGGTACTTGTACTAAATTCAAAGGTTAGTTAAAAGAAAATTCATTCTTTCAGAAAGTAAAAAAGTATTCCAATTACAGTTGGCAGAACCCTGACAGGTTCAAAAATATTCACAAGAATAGGATATGACATAAGGGCACATGAATTAGTAACAGGAGTATCTTTCACGCTGGTAAATAAACTTTTACCAGATGTTAACGAATAGTAACTCTGCATTTTAGATATCAATGTCAATACCACTGGATTTTCAATTAGGTTTTGTGCAACCTGCAGCAACTTATGCCAAACTCGGATTAAGTTTTAGACTGGTAAGTTAGAATGAGACAACTTTCATTTAATCTAAATTGTCATTTAAGAAATAAAATTTAAATTGAAGCCTAATTTAATTCGTATTTTTAATTTTTACACTTTCCATTTTATTGAAGTGTTGACTTGGTGGATTTGGTTAAATGTCCTATGGCATGAGCAATAGCCCACCTTAAAATCTGTTTACTAATTTAGATACATTAACTAAACTCAATTTTATTTTAGCATAAATTTATAAACACCAAAAATGACCCTTGTGTACAACATGATGAGTACATAGACTGTGGTAAAAAATGTGTGGAAACAATCTTAGATAAAAACCACTGCTGGTTAGTACAGATCAACATTTAACCGCAAGAACAAATTTCCTAAAATAACACAATTTTTTTTTTGGAATAACCAGGTTGCCTTATAGACCAAGATATTCTAAAGGACGTCTGCTTTCACTTTGCAATAATTCTGAAGAGACATTAGAAATGTATAGAAAAAATAAAAACGATATGGTAGCACCAAACCCGCAAGTTGACTGTGGGTGCACTAAGAACTGTGAAACAAAAGAAGTTGATATTTTATTTAGATTGGAACACAACAATGATGGCACATCTTTGGGTTCGTGGCACTTACTCAACGACCATCTGATTATTATGAAACAGCGCTTAGTCTATGAATTTGACAATCTCATCTCTGATTTTGGTGGCAATCTCGGTCTTTGGTTAGGACTCTCTTCGCTCTCTTTACTCAACTTGATGTTAGTTGTTGGAAAACGATGTGTTATAAAACTTATTCATCACAAAGATCGCGCAACGAGACACATCGAAGCTTACTTTAGAACCAATCCATCAACCCTAAAAGCTCAAAAACCAAAAATACTGTTTTCTGTATTTTACCTTTGCTTGCTTACTTTCAGTGGATTTATTCTTCAACAAAAAATTCAACTGTACTTGAATAAACCTGTTCAAAGAACTGTGGCTATAGAAGATCCAGCTAATGTGACGTTTCCAAATATTATCGTTTGTGCAGGACAAAATCACGGAAGATTTATAATTGAAAAAAATAAATATTTCAAAAAACAAAACCAAAGCAACACAAATTGCAATATAGATATTTTGGATCTAATTGGTCAGAATAACATGACAGCCAATAAACTGTGGACTATGGCATACGTGGAACCATGCGCACGGACAGCAATAAAATTTGTTGTAAGTAAATTTTAACTGTCGTCACCATGACAGATGGATTTTTAGCAAAATTAAGATTGCAAACCTTATCCTCTGTAAGAGTTACAGAGGAGATAACACAAGCTTTTTGGTGCAAGGGATGACCATTCAATTGAATCTGTTTAAAAAAAAAATATTTTGCACTTTTGAGCTAATGTAACAATTTTTCTTCATTACTAAGAAAAACAACCATTTGTTTGCAAAATTTTAAACTGAAATCATATCTTATAGAATCCGTTTCAAGATAAACTTTTTGACGTTCAAACATTTTCTAAGTTTCCAAATCCACTTGGAACTTGCGTTAAACATTCTTTTGGTAATTAAATCTTTTACTAATAACTGCAAATTAAAACAAACAGAACTTAAATTAGGTTCAATAAAATATCAATTATATACCATGTTTGCTGATTGTTTCCTTGATGTGAACCATTTGTGCAAACCGGATTTCACACACGTAAGTGCTGGTCAAAATACAAAGTGTAAACATCATATCACATGCATTTCAGGTTTACATCACTCCAATTGAAGATCCCAATTTTTCATTTGATTTCAATGTTGCTTGGTCACCAGCACTGACCACAACCATTGCGATTAGGAGACTAAATGTACGTATCACATTTTTCTTATAACTTTTGCAAATCTTATGTTTAGAATTTATTGCACTAAAAACCATGTCAGAACCATCGATTAAACACTAGACGGAATCCATGCAATGCAAATTTAACAAAATATTACATTTGTCAACGCCAGTGCATAGACAATGAGATAAAAAGCAGACAATTATGCAGGTAATACTAAAAGAGGTATTTTAAGGTTTCAGCCTAATCTTATTTTCGTTATTTGTATGGTAGTATGCCTTTTGCTATTAAAGAAGACGTTGCTTTCTGCAACACTTCAGCATCAGCCAAGACAGTGCGAGCATTGTACTACGATACACACACAAAAATAGATGTTCAAAAGCAATGCTTCTGCCAACCACCTTGTAAACAACCATTTTACAAATTAATTGTCTTTACTTATGCTTCTTTTCGAGACGGCACAACAATGATGACAGTTAATTTTATCACCAATAAAATAGAAACAATCGCTGAAAAATTTAGATATTCTTTTGTTGCATTAGTTTCTGATGTGGGCAATATTTTTAGTCTGACCATTGGTCTTTCTGTGTTAGGTGCAATACGTTTCTTAGTCCATCCCATATTTTTGCTAGTAAAAAAAAAATAAAGTAATACCAAAAACTAACACTTATATTGGATTAAAATTGATAAAATATTCTTCTCAAATCCTACTTATTTTATAGTAACAATGCAAAACAAATTTAAAATTTTCCTTTTAAAGCATTTCCTCAGATGAAAAATGTATTTTATCTGTATTAATATGTAACCCATTAAACTTTTATTTTAATGTTGGGCCTTTGAAACAGATTCGGAGTTCCAACGACTATCTAAAACAACATGATCAGAGATGACAATTTGCAATCCCTTGTGGTCATGGACATACTGGTTACAAATACTGCAACCTATCTGGTAAATTAATTTATACATTGCTTGGTCTTAAAAATATCACAAACTTTTTATGCACAATAATAAACTTTTTAAGCACAGTGATTTTTAAGGCAGTGGTTTTTAAAGCAAAAGAATGCATCTTTTATAACCCAAAAAAAGGTTTTTTGTACAAAAATTAAATTATTCAGAAGGTCTATTTATGATGTAAATATTATTCATTAAAAAAATCGTACTTTGATCAGTAATGTTGTGAAATTGAATTTCCCATCATATCGCGGTTACAACATACAGAGTGACGAGATTGGCTGTATATTGCAATGACTGTAAACATGAACAAAACAAGTGGAATGTAAGGTAAGCCAACCAAAACCTTCGGACATTGTGTGGCATGGGGAATGCCTGTGACGATTTAAAACCGTATACGTACGTGAAACTGTCACCAGAAGGCGCATTCGCAGCTTCTAGCGGCAATTATGACTAAAGTAAACAAAAAGCAATCGTTTCTCTGCATTTCACCCAGTTCTGTTAAATGGAAGAATAACTAGAAAACACTATGGATCCATAGGTTTGATATTTAAAAGCAAGAGTGTAAATAATCCGCATTCGGTGATGCGGAATTACACCACCAAATGGAGGTCTCCGCTGAATCTTGACTAAGATTAGCGCACCTGCAAAGGATTAAGATATGCGCCCGCGTATCCTAAACCAGTGGACTCCCGGACAGTAAAAATGTCCCAGGTATCCATTTCCTGTGTCCTGGGTATCCATATCTCCTATCACCTGATTGGAGGAATTCCCAGAGCCAGTGTCCCGATTGGAACACTGGGATAATCCTCATACTGGACCCAGTATATAAGGTGGTTTCCAACCGGAAACAGCTCCTTGGCACTGAATACTGAACTGAACTATATGTAAATATATGTTGCACCTACCTAACTGTTGATATATAATTCGTAATCCCCTCTTTATAGCAGACAAACGTCTGATTTCAGTTTCTCTATCGCCACAAGAGATGGCGCTACTTGTATTGTTTTAGTTTGTAATAGCACCCTCTGGTGCCTGTTTTTAATTATTAAAGAGTTCCAAGATGGCTGCTCACTAGCGCTACACGTGTCATTTTGTCCTCATGAGAAAACCACCTTCTAGAGCTTTAACCACACGCAATATCAAAGGTTATGGGTCTGCACGCACTCTAGAAGGTTTATAGAGCGTTTTTAAAGAAGATTTTCGTTCGTGAGGGACCAAATTGAGTTCCGAATGAGGAAAATTCGCGAGTGAAGAAAATTCGCGAGTGAGGAACGAATTCGAGCGAGGAACATTCGTGAGCAAAGTGTTTTATATGGAGAAAAACGAATTAAAACAAAGGAAATCACAGGATAATGTGGTTTAAGGACTTGAGTATAATTAATTCAAATTTAAGGACAATTTATTAATATTGATTTTTTATAATTTGCACAGATTTGGACCATTGGTACATTATGGATAAAATTCTCGACATGTTCAAAATTACACCGCTAGACGGGCTGAATTATGAGGAATGGAAAAGCGACATGAAAATGCTACTTGCAGCGCAATCACTTACCGAGCACATTGACAAGGATACAAAGGATCCAACGGATGCAACTGAACTCAAAGAATTCAAGGCCAAGAGAAATAAAGCAATGGGCTACATTTATTATGGTGTTAAACGCGAAGTTCGCAATTTATTACGGAGCGCTGGAAAGGAAAATCCGCTAACAGCATGGGATTATCTTGCAAAAATGTACGAGCCAAAATCACGCGCCCGAGTTGCGATGTTAAGGAAAAATTTCGTATCAATGGCATTTAAGAATGGTGAAAAAATGGAATCGTTTATCAGTAGAGTAGAAAATGCCGCTGCTCAGCTCAGAGACACAGGGCAAAAAATCGAAGATGAAGAGATTGCTTTTCAAATGATTCAGGATCTCCCAGCCGAGTATGAGGTGGTTGTAAAAATGATTTACGCATGGGATGACGTGCAATTCACTACGACAAAGGTGAAGTCAGCTTTAATTAGCGAAACAGGCCGAATGCGGATGGCTACGGCGTCGGTGTCTAAGAATGAGTCAGAAGTTATGACCAGTTCAACAAACGACCAACAAAAAGGATCGACATCAAATAACATCGTGGTTACATGTTATCAATGCGGCCAGCCGGGCCATTTTATTCGAAATTGCAACCAGCCACCATCGCATTATGAAAAGACTCGCGCTGGACGTGGCAAGAGATTGAGACAACGTAGAACGCGAGGTCGACAAAGTACGACATCCGGGGATCAACAAACGATAAGTTTTCCCAGCGTTTACGATGTCATGACAATTTCTGATCCACCGCAACAAGTACCAAAAATTCCGTGGAACCAATGGACTTGGGATAGCGCTTGCGGCGCTCATTTTTGCAACGATAAAAGATGGTTTCATGAATTGCGAACGATAAAGCCGACTATCATGAACTCGTATTATGGACAATTTCAAATAGTGGGTATTGGAACAGTAATATTTTGTCATAAGATTAACGGAAAGGAACGTCATACGATTCTACAACGCGTTGGTTATGCGCCTACCGGGAGAAGAAATTTAATTTCCGGATTCCAGGTCGACACTTATGGTTACACCTGGAAAGGAGGCGAGAAGCGCATAGAAGTTTATGATAAAACTGGTACGACAGTTCTACAATTTACGGGGTCCAGTGGTCTTTATAATTTGTCTGCACAGTTACCCAAAGCAAATTGCATACCGATTGGACGAACTTATGCCAACGCAGTTTCCGAAGGTCGAAAAGAAGCCAATGCCGCGACATCCAGCCCCGATCTCGAATTATGGCATCGTCGATTGGCGCATTTGAATGTACGAACAGTTGTCGCCATGTCCAAATCGGGGGCAGTCAAAGGAATGCCCGAGCTATCACAAGGTGACTTGTACTGCGAAGACTGTAAAATGACGAAAATGCGACGACCCACAAGAAAGGCTTTTCCGACAATATTGACGAAAAATCAAATGGAGATGATTCACGCGGATATATGGGGACCTACACAGTATCCGTCCCAATCCGGGTTTAAATATTATCTTGCAATCGTAGAAGATTATTCACGATGGACAGCAGTGTACCCGCTCAAGGAAAAATGGCAAGCTTTCAATAAAATCAAAGAGTTTATTACAGAAGCCGAACGCCAAACGGGGCACAGAGTAAAAGCGCTTAAAACCAATAATGGACTAGAATTTTGTTCGCGTAAAATGACGGAACATTTGACATCATTGGGAATTAAACATTTAAGTACGAATACATACTCCCCACATCAGAATGGGGTAGCTGAGCGCTTCAACCAGACAGCGCTACAAGCGATCCGTGTAACACGCAAGCAAGCAAATTTGCCACTATGGTTCTGGGTTGAACTTTTGCATGCTTATGTTTATTTGCGGAATCGAACACCACAAAAGTTATTACAATGGAAGACACCGTATGAAATACGGAAAGTATCAGCGCCAAATATATCATATATTCGAAAGATCAGCAGCATGGTCCACAGATTTATTTCGAAAGCAGAGCGAAAAGACAAGTTTTCGGATTCTGGGGAAGTTGGGGTGTTTGTCGGATATGCGCTACATACGCGGGATTACAGAATATGGGACCCCTGTGAGAGTGTAGTGTGGACAATGGCCACAGGGGGCCGACCACACAAATGCTTGAAATCTGCCAGTGAATAAAAGTGAATTTAGTTAAAGAAATTCCTGCAAAAAGCACTGGAAATAGCGTATCATGCTAGGAG
>JAQFXT010001814.1:0-15054 GCA_034683725.1 Strigamia crassipes
CTAAAATTAAATTTTTGAGTCTAAAATTAAATTTTTGAGTCTAAAATTAAATTTTTGAGTCTAAAATTAAATTTTTGAGTCTAAAATTAAATTTTTGGGTTTAAAATTAAATCTTTTGGTCTAAAATTAATTTTTTGGTCTAAAATTAATTTTTTTGGTCTAAAATTAATTTTTTTGGTCTAAAAATAAATTTTCTGGACTAATAATAAATTCTTTGGTCTAAAATTAAATTTTTTGGTTTAAAAATAAATCTGTATCCGATCCAACCCAAATGCTTGTTTTGACCGATTTGGTCTGGTTGAATTCGCAACTCATTTGTCGATTTTGGATTTGGTATCGGATAAAAACATGATTAAAACATCATTTAAACGTTCCTTTACAACAAATGTTATAATGATGTCGTAACGATCTGCAATGAATCCGACTCGCGGATTGAGTACAAATTTGACCAAACACCCAGTTAGATCCATTTTGCTGGCTTTGATCCCAATTCTCATACACATCTTGATCTCACTGATGTGATTTATCATTGTCGTAACAGTGGCACCACGCGTTTATGGCACCATCGCACAAGGTTACGGACACGGTCCAATCAGACAACACTTTGGGTTTTTATTCTTTGCAATTATGATAATCAAAATGTGATTTAGATTAACAATTGCTACAAATAATATTCTAAAAGCATGTTAGTTAGAGCTTAATAAGGTGTGACGATGTTGACTTGGGTACATGTTTTAGAAGAAATATTACTTCAGGGGGTTAAGTTCACAAGACCAAAACCGCATCTAGACATTTAACCCAAAAGCTGAGATATGGACTTGCATAAGTGTTGCTGAGATAAATAAATAGACACAATGGTTTCTCAAAACATATGCACAATTTATTGTCAGGGTTAATTCAGGCATGAATTATCTTCGGGAATATAAAATAATCAATTCTACACACGTATTATGCCGACAAATGGCTATTATTATTATGACTAACAATGAAAGCTCGAAGCTCTTTACTTTTAACAAATATATCAATAAAACAAGCAAACTTTCAATATTTACGACATAAATCGATCGGTGTTCGCAAAGTTTTTTTGTTGCACCTGGCATCCATCTTGGAATCTTTGCGACTCGGGGGGGATTTGGTTGACTTTTTGCATTGCCACAATACCATTACCATTTGGTAAGAGAATTTCGTCCTCTTTGGAAATTAAATCTATCTAGATCTAATAAATACTTATAATGTGTTCTGTATGAATAAATAGTTAGATGGAGTGAGGGGCCGTCATGGAGCTCATTCCTATGACTTAAGCCAGTGAGGCTCATATGCACTCCCAAACGCTTTGGTGCACAATATTTAAATCTGGAAGGACTGAAGCAAAAGCGCTTTAGTTTACTTTCTAATGTTGTTGCAGTTGGTGCTGCTGCTGTGAATGGAACACACACATAGCAACACCTGTCTGCAACTGAAACTTTAATGGATTCCAGATTGACCACTTTTTCCTAAATTTTTTTAGGTTTCTAGGTTACATACTTTGTCAAATTCTGAAACCAATTTTATCTTCTTCATAATTTAATTCTCTATCTATCCATGTGTTTTGTTTCTTAATTTTTTAACGAAAAAGTACTTATCTTTTTGATTTTTAGTGCTATCGAGTCAAAAATCGAAAATGTTTGATTGGCAGCAACATGAAGCACATGAAGCATTGTTTGTTGAAAGTACTAAGCAGAAGCGCTTTTGCTAATTTAAACTTATGCTAGGATTTCTATGGGGCAGAAATTTCAATGTTGAATAATTCCATGAATAATGTACAAATCACTCTAAATTTTTTTGGAGGTGAACTTTGCAATTGTACAAATAAACTCAGACATTTTGAACATAATATAAGGAACCAAAAAAAAAGTTTTTTTTATTCAAGAAAAGAGGTACACTCAAATGGATATGCACATGAGCCTTGGAGGGTTAAAGAAGAGATACTGTCTCTTCTTGTCCACTTATTTGGCCATCTTGACCGCTTTAGCCACTCTATAGTTAGACAGAAGAGATCAATCATAAATATATACTTATATATATTTTTATCCATGTAACGTGCAGATGAGATCACAATAATGCATCCATCTAGGATATCATGTTTTAGGGCAGTTGACAGTTTTAGACTAGTATGTCATACAGCCAGTAGTTATAACTTCATCCACACAAGATCTCACCAACATATGATCTCACCCACACAAGATCTGTATAAGGCCTAAGATGTAGTTTCAACAATTGCAGCTCTGTTCAGATCAAGTTTAGGGTAAATAAGCAAGCAATTATTTCCGGTAAAACTTTGCTATTTATACCAGCAAGAGGATTAGTTGGAGATTATCCAATCTCCAATAAAACAGTATTTCCTGTAAATCTCTCCAATTGGACGGATTTATCCAAAAATTCCTCTGATCCGGGGAGATGTCTAGGAAATACCCTCGTACAGGTGTATCTAGAATTAAGGGTCACGTGACCTTTAACTCTCTTTTTGATGACGTCATATGAAAAAAATGGCCGATTTACCTCTATTTACAAGTTGTTTGACCAAGGAGAGATAAATACAGCAGTGTTTATCACCTTTAATTATTCTATTCATGTATTTAGCAAAGAATTGACTATTTCTCGTAACATGTAATATTTATTGCTGCAGCAATCCATAATTTGCACTTTAATTGCATACACAATTTGACTTTTGAGGCAAAACATAACTTTTTGATGAAACGAAATTGTCACACGGCCTGTTTCTGAAGTTTCACCGACTACTGAAATCCACATTTCATCACAACACTCATTTAAACTATGCATAGTAGATGTATATTTTAATATTTTAATGTGAACTTTTATTTAATTATTTTTGGAATATCAAACATTAACTTGATTCCATTCAAGTTTATATCACCATATTGTTTCTTATTTTTTTTACTTTTATACTTTTTTCTCAATTACGAAATGCATCATCTAGATATCCAGATCCAATGGAAATTCAACTGCTAACTTGGCCTATTTATGTCTTTTTCTATTTTATCAAAACCATTTCATTTTAAGGATAAGATCTTAAAATCTGCGTTTTCATTGCTTTATACCAGTTATTGCATGTTGCTGCTGTGAGATTTTGGTTGTAACTGAATATTTATTCTATAGGATGCAATATTACACATATTGTTTCAAGTCATATGTGCTTTCATTCTTAGTTACAATCTCTTTTCGAAAGTATTGAAATTTTTTATCTGCAGAAACAAGTAGTGTTTTGTGACATATATTTTCTATTTAAGTAAAATTAACAAATAACTGCATTACTGTATCTTAAAATACACATTTTTAGCTACAAAATAGATTTTAAAACGTATAAAAAAAATCAAAGTAAAAAAGAACAGTAAGCAAATGAAAAATTGTTAGCTTTCCAAAAGTATTAAAATCATATTTTTGCATTCCAAAATGAACACGTCTATTTCGGGGCGTTACACTAAGCGCGAATGGATTAAGCGCGAAAACGTGCTTTTCGTGCTTATTCCTTTTGTGTTAAGCGCAAAATTTTGTTTTCGCGCTTATTCCAATTGTATTAAGCGTGAAATTTCGTTTTCACGCTAATTCCAATTGTGCTAAGCGCAAAATTTTGTTTTCGCGCTTATTCAAATTGCACTAAACACGAAATTTTGTTTTCGCGCTTAATCCTATTGCGATGAGCATGAAATTCAGTTTTCGCGCTTATTCACGACAAGTGAAACACATAATTCCGTTTTTGCAAAATTGCAGTGTTGCGGTTTATTGCAGTGTTGCGGTTTATTGCAGTGTTGCGGTTTATTGCAGTGTTGCGGTTTATTGCAGTGTTGCGGTTTTTTTGCGGTTTGACGGTTGAAGGAATGCTTTCGCGTGAAGCACGAAATTCGGTTTTCGCGCTCAGTTTCTGGGTCTTGTCCAATTCCCAGTTGTGTCGACCTATCAGCCGATCTTCCTGTGCTGAGTTCATCTGATATCTTGGATCTTTCTATTATTGCTGAAAAGGATATTATTAGGTATACTAAGAGACTGCGCCCTAAGTATTCTGCGGATTTTGATGAAATCCCTTCATTTCTCCTCGTGGGTTGTATTAATGTATTGGTCCATTGCTTCATATCTTTAATTTGTCATTGACTTCTGGTATTTTCCCATCATTGTGGAAGCGTTCAATAGTTACTTCGATTTTTAAGATTGGTTCTCATCTTGTTGTTGGTAATTACAGACACATTCCAATCTCTGTTCTATCGCTAAACTGTTTGTAAAAATTGGTGTTGGATAGAATGGATTCATGGGCCGATTCTTTTATTACCAGGAAACAATTCAGTTTTACTCGGGGTGTGTCAGTCGAATTAAATTTACTTACAGCTATGTCACATATTGATCCAGAATTCTATACCCGTGGGCAGTTTGGTATTATTTATTTAGATTTTGCCACACCATTGAATCTGTTTGATCACCACATTTTGCTTTGTAAATTAAGATATTATGGTTGGTTCTGTTATGGGTCTATTGCTTTTCAAGATCTAGATCAATGACTTGTCTCTTGTTCTTTTTGAAGTTTTTTATTTTTTTTTGCCGATGATACGAAGATTGGACGATCCATTGTTTGATTCGTCAATTGTCAAACTTTGTAGAAAATTCATTGTGTTTTAACGTTCCAGTTCGGTTTATTCGTTTTCATTTACCATTCCTGCTTTCCATTATTACTTTTACTACTCGTTTATGTGGCAATTTTAATAAATGGTCTGGAAATCATGATATATTTTTTTTATCTTATCATGCCTTTAAAAGAGAATTACTTAGGAACAGATGTATACTGTAAAGTTCTAGTGGGTTTGTCTATTATTATTAATTATCAGTTCTGTTGCTGTGATTACTATTTTGTTTATTTGTTTATTTATTTATTCCTTATTATATTATATTATGGTATTGAAGGGGCACATGATATTGTTGAACTTGCTAATTTACGGACGACAAATACGACGCTAGAGGGGGCGCACGTTCGGACCAAGGCGTGCAGCAGGCCCTAACGTTATCTTTAATTTTTAACCAATCAATACGTTGTAACTACTGTATAAAAGTGTGAACATTATTCCAAATAAACATTCTTAATTATTCAACACTCGTTTCAAGTCGCTTTTATTTACAACAAATGGTAGCAGGAAGATCGTTCCAGCATCCATCGATAACAACGCGGATCTAGACGAACATAGTAGGACACGGAAGCAAACAATTGAAGAAGGAAAGATTTGCGACAATCTAAATTTCGAAGAAGCACGTGTTCACCATGGCAACCGACGCAAATAGGACGCGACATCACAGGATCTAACAATTGAATAACAACAATTACCTAATGTGGTCGATGAGGGTAAAAGCCGCATTACAAGGGCGGGAACTGTGGGATTCGGCAATTGAAGAAACCGAACCAACACGTGGCATCAAAGGTGCCGCAACTTTTGACGACGACGAGAAAAACTGGAAAAAATGGCGGACGGTCAGAGGTGGGCATTAATCGATTACATGTAATCGATTACTGTAATTGATTACATTTTTGTAATCGGTAATTGTAATCGATTACACAGTGGTAGAAGTAATTGTTAATCGTAATCGATTACAAAATTATTACAGTAATCAGTAATCGCAATCGATTACAATATTATAACAGTAATCAGTAATCGCAATCGATTACAATTTAAAATAAGCAAGATGATTACTGATTACGTCAGTGTTTCTCAAACTATGTCATGTTGCAAAAAATACAAATAAGGGCTCTAAAACAGTGAGCAATTAGTTAAGACTGTAATTGACAATGGAAGCAATTTTGTAAAGGCATTTAAAGAATATGGACGAGATGGGGAAGATATTGAAGATGACAATTCAATTGAATTTGAGGATATTGATAATGTCCTTAACTCTAGCCCAGAGGAAGCACAGGAGTTATCCCTACCCCCTCATCAAAGGTGTTTCAGTCATACATTGAGCCTCATCGCAACAAGTAATATTAAACCAACAAAATTCAAAAGTGAACTGGAGAAGCTTCATGGTAGTGAATTTGTTAAGTGTTTTGCATTTTGAAATCTCATTTCTCGATTAGGAAAAGCGTCAGACACAATTGAAGCACATACTAACAATGCTTTCTTTACTCCAGCTCCAACAAGATGGAATTCTTTATACAAAAACCTGGAATCCCTTTTAAGCCAAAAATCCAAATTGTCTGAGATCTTAGAATCCCTGAAATTGCCTCCACTACGAGAAAACGAGGTACTGCTTCTTGAAGAATATATTTGGACCCTAAGGCCATTATCAGTTGCACTAGATAGACTTCAAGGTGAGAAGAATACTTTTCAAAAAGAGATAATCTCGTTATTATTTTCAATACAAAAAAAATTGGATACACTAAGAACCAAAAGCCCCGTTTATTGCAGCCCAATAATATACATCATTAGCACATCGTTGAATACTCGATTCTCCTCGCTTATGAATCTAACCTCTGAAGTCAACGATTTAATGATTGCTTCTGTTTCTCACCTATTTTTCAAAATGCGATGGGTCCCCCAAGAAAATAAACAGATAGTAAAACCATTGTTTTTGAATGTAGTGGCCAAATTTTAAACCACCTTGAATCCCATTGAAAGCAATGCCAACGTATTCAATTCTGAGAACAACATATTTGAATTTGAGACCCCAGAATCATAATTAGCAAGTGATCCAGCTTGCGATGGCGAAAACAAAATTTAACTGGAACTGCAATATCTCAACAACCCATCAATAAAACTTACAATGCTAAACAATTATGCAAATAATAATAAGCAGTTATTTATAAAATTTAATACACCATTACCGTCATCAGCTCCTGTAGAATGCCTGTTTAGTTTTGCAGGTTTGATTCTTAATCCTAAGAGGTGTTGCTTATCAGACGAGAAATTTGAAAAATTGTTACTGGTTAAGCCAAATATGTAGCAATTTCTAAATGCAATAAACTCCAGATTTTTATAGATAAGTTGTTTTTAGAAATGTAATCAGTAATCAGTAATCGTAATCGTTGCAGTTTCTAGTTTCTGATTATGTAATCTGTAATCGTAATTGATTACAGGTACTACAAAGTAATCAGTAATCGTAATCGATTATACAATTTTTTGAGTAATCAGTAATCGTAATCGATTACAATTTTTGTCTGTAATTGCCCAGCTCTGCGGACGGTCAACAACGCGGCAATAGACTTGATCATCGAAAGGCTTACCGACGAGCAGATGCTTCGCTATTACGCCGAGGAAAATGCGAAAAATCTTTGGACCCAGATCGAGAAAAACATGGCGGTAAATACGCGAAGAAACACGCGACCGCATGGAACAAGCAAACAACTGCAACGAGATCAACACAAGATGATTAGTCGATTCCGGCGCAACAAGCCACATGGTAAAATCAAAGAAGCTTTTTGACACCTACGAGACTGACAATCGAATTATCGGGATCGCCGACGAAAAGAGAGCCATGCGATCAGCCGGAATAGGGACAGTTCGAATCACGACCAAGTACAGCAACAAGACGTTCCAATTGCAAAACATATTGCACGTGCCAGAACTAGCAACGAATTTATTTTTAGTGGCCAGAGCAATTAACAACAAGAAAATTGTGACATTCAAAAAAGACGGGTAAACAATACACAAAAAAAATGGAAAAACAATCGCGAAAATTTAACAAGGCGGAAATGCATTTATTCTTGAAACAAAGGTATAACGAAGCGAAGATGCCAATCGATCGCAAGAACTAAACACGACCTGGCACCAAAGACTCGGTCACCTAGCACACGACGCAATGAAGAAGATGAGCAACGATGACCTAGTCAGAGGATTCGAAATAAAGAAGAACAAAGCTGAAACATGCGACGCGTGCATCAAGGGCAAGCAGACCCGGAAGCCGCACAAATCAGTACCGGGACGACAATCGGAACCAATAATGGACCTCTGGCACGTAGACCTAGTAGAACCATTAAATCCACAATCCTTAGGAGGGGCCAGATATATTCTGACGATAGTGGATGACTGGAGTCGGAGAACGATTATCAAGACTCTCAAATCAAAGGACCAAACCGGAGAAGAGCTGAAAAACGCGATCACGAAGTGCGAAACTCAAACCGAGCGAAAACTACAAAAGGTACAAAGCGATAACGGCGGGGAATTTATTGTGACAACGCTGGAACAGTGGTTCAAGAACCAAGGAGTGGATCACCAGCTAACCGTCCCCAAGGCCGGCCTTCTTCAAGTTGGGGCCTGGGTGCAAAAAGAATTGTGGGGCTTCCTACTCTGTAACACTTTCACTAACAATTTACAACAAACAATTGACCAGCCTTCTCCATAAGAGTGGCCTGAGTGCAGTTTTTTTTGCCCTAAAACATCTGAATAATAATAATAATAAAGCATATAACAAGTTATGTAGTTTTTAATAACCAATGGTTAGGATAAATATGTGGATTGAACTGACTAGTATAGTAAATTGTTAAAAAGTGTTTTACACTTGCTCTTTATTCTTAAAATAAAAATTAACCGTATTGTTTCTTGGAGTATGTTTAAGGTGGGTCATATGACCGATAAGAATCGTATGGAGTATTCACAACTCGCGTCGTATAATACAATGCGACCAAAAGAAAAAGATATGGAGTGTATAGAAGTTGTGTCATGTGACGCAACAAAAAACAGTGTGTTCATGTTACGTCTTACAATGTCGATGCGACCATTGATGTGTTGATTTATTTCATTTAAAATTTTTCAAATTTTATAATTTTTTTTTTTGCTTTTTTTTTTGGGGGGGGGGGGGCCTATAAGACTTGGGGCCCGGATACCTTGCACCCGCTGCACCCTCTTCGGGGCCGGCCCTGGTCTTAATGCGCTACAATACCAAAATCACTACGTGCATTGGGTGAAGCGCATAGGTGATGCAGAGAAGTTCACATGCAACTCATCACCTCAAAACAGAATTTGTGCATGATGCACATGTTAACGCATGCGTGTGAACTTAGCTTTATGGTTTGCAGTTAATGCTACACTTTGCAGCGGTTTTAAGTCATTGCACGTGCACAATCAATCAGTCGATTGACTTTTATTTGCTCGATGAGGTGGGATGAAGCGGGATGGATTTTTCTATCTTGTGCGCGAACGGTGTATACAGTGTAGCGTGCAATTTGCATTTCGCTCGGATGGAGTTTCTTCTTTTCGCAGCAAACACTCAAGATTGTTTTATTTTTAATCAGCCAGGATCTGAAGTTTATCGATTTTTTCCAGTCTCGTTTTTGTCGTGACGTGAATGGGTAATTATTAATTTGTGGATGTATTTTATGTTGTGTGTGATGAAGTCCACCCAGGCGTGATGCCAAGTGCTTGGTTGGTTGTTGCTCGCAGCAGCTAAGCTTATGGTGTTGTTACATGTTGAAATTTCAACACTTGACGAATAAATGGCGGCTGATTTCGCTTGCTTGCAAAGGCAGTGCACTGGAAAAAAAATGTAGGTGTTGAAAGGTGTAAGATTACGCTTTAATAGTTGCGAAATGAAAACCTTATAACCTTAGAAAAAAGAATTAGGAATTAGAATTAGAAAAAATAGAAAAACAGGTTAGGTAGAAACGTAGAAATGTAGTCGACTAAACATTTGTCGACTACATCTGTTCAAAGAGGAACGCTATCTTAATTTTGATTAATTTCAAGCCATCATTTCAGCCAATATTTTCAGATCAGCCATTAAGGTTATACGCACCCATTATTTGTTTAATACAATAGAGCGTCGATTATTTGAATTAATCGGGAGACATGGGTGTTTGTAAAACCGATTTGTTCGTATAAATAGTTATTGTAGGTTTATGTACATACGTTGTGACCGTTTCACGATCACGGGTAGCAATAGGTGGAGCTTCAAGTCCGATTATGGCCAATCTGACACAGGGACCCGGCTGACCGGAAGTTGCGTGCATGGGGTTGCCAAGACGCCCGCAAGGCAGTCCTTTGCGTGACTCCAACGTGTAAGTTCGATTCGGCCTGTTCCATGCGGTCACCACAAACCCAGCCATGATGCACAGCGACTTTTGGACTTGTGTGCCCTTTCTGCGGGCCACAGGGACCCAAGTGTCCCAGTCATAAGCACCATGCGTTACTAGCACATGGCGTGTTAGAAGTTAACAGGAACTGGCTGGTCACACGGTCCCAGATTGCGTGACCAGCGGTCAGGACACTAGGATGGAGTAGAGGAACTCCATGCAACATGGAAAACACACCTAGGTGCACTAACCCCTAGACAAACGCCAAATAAAGACACTTTCAATATAAATCGTGCGTCGTTGTGTGTTAATTGAATCAACATTGTGTGGGTTGCGTCCAGCGACGCGTGGTCGTCCCCATAACCACGTGGCGACTGAGTCCGAACACTCACAATGTGGAGACTTAGGAAAGGAGATTCTGTCTCAATTCTGATCCACTTATTTGGCTAACTTGATCGCTTTAACTCTCACGACTAGAGGTTCAGCACTCGGGCGATTGATATATTAGGTGCGTGCATTTGTCTTATTGCGGTTCTATTAGACGCTTCATGGGCAATGGTTAGGCAGGAAACCTATCGCTGTGTAAAGCGTATTTGGGACTAATCGGGGTTAGCAATCAGTCCACATCAACATATCAGTATCAATTCAGTCCAAGGTAAGCAAGCGAGCAATGATTTCTGGTGAAATCTTCCTATTTATACTAGCAAAAGGGTTGAGAGAATATTCGTAATTCTCCAATAAAAGTGATTTCCTTTGGAATCCAACCAATCCTGGAGGATAATTCAGAGTACTTTCGTGCCGGGTATATTTAGGATTAGGGGTGATGTGACCTTTAATCTCCCTTTGATGACATCATAGGGAAAAATGGCCGCTCTTCTTCACCGTAAAGTAAAATAAACGCAGTGGTGTTTATCTTTCTCATGGTGGTGCATTTTGAAATTCGCGCGATGTGGACTGATCGCACGCTCTATCGGCAATTAGCGAGCCTTTGTCGATGTGAGATCGTCACATAAGAAAAGACGTGTAAATGAACTCCATTTCTTACACCGTTTTAAGTTTTACGTCTTTCACCGAAAGATATAAATTCAGCCATTTACAACCATTTTTAACTCCATACTCCTTGAATGCAGTTACTCACTCAAAAAGGACTTACTTATCCCGAGGAATTCTTTAATACCGTATTTCTTCGATTAAAAGCCGCGGCTTTTATTACAAATTGCCTCTCTTGGTCCCGGCTACTATACGAAGCAGTGGCTGTTTTTCAGTCTTTTCATTCATTCTATGCTCGATTTGAGATTCAAAACATACATAGAACAAACGTTACAGCTGCAAAATGAACTTGAAATGTTTCTTCCAACTTCATTTTCGTTTATTTGTGGTCTCGATTTTTAGCTGCAGCTACTATTCGAGGGCGGCTTTTAATCGATGAAACACGGTAAATAGAAACTATCGAAAAAAGCTCTTATTCTTCGTTCTGTATATTGCAAGTGCATGCTGCTTCATTGATTTGATTTGTAATAAAATTGTTCCTTGTTTTTCGAATAAAAGAGAAAAAGACTTGATTTCTAATTCCTTTATTTGCCGTTAGTTTTCCCCCCCACTTCTTTTCTCTTTTTTTTTGTATTCCGTACAATGCAATTATTCGCATTGGGCTCTAATTAAAAGTAAATGTAGTTTTACTCGTTGCTTGACAGTTTGATTGTCTGCAGTTTGGTTTAGGAAGGATGGGGGAACGTTTTCTGAAAGCAAGCATGAAATTCGTTGCTGTGACATTCATTAGGCACCTGACGCCGACAGCGTTCCCCCATTAGCGCTTACAGCTGTGTCTTATATGATTGGGAAGGAACAGTCACGTGCTGCGAACAATTGTTTTTTGGTGCACTCATCTTTTTGCATTTTGATAGATTTCTGGCCTTTATAAATGTAAATTGATTTTTTTTTTCTTTGTGAGTTTTCAAGTTGGGCGGATTTTTTTAAATTTTTTTTTTATTGCATTTAAAAAACGAAATTAATTTTTACTTTTTTATGTTGGGAAGTTTACTTTGTTTATTTATTTTTGATATTATTATTATATAGTTTTATTTATTTTTTTATTTATTTATTTTTTTTTTGGGGGGTATTGTTCTTTTGTTAGTTTTGTGCAGCACATAAATTTTGATAACTATTAATGTTGAATACTGAAAGTTTCATGGCAATTGTAAAACGAGCGTTGAACCTCGTTATAACGAATCGTTATATAACAAATTTTTGTTATAACGAATTTTTTTTAGATGATTTGGTGGGTTTCCCATAGAACACCATATTAAAAAAAATTCGATATAACGAATTTTGATATTACGAATTATTCGTTATAAAGAACAAGTTTTTAAGAACTCTCTAATACACACGAGCCCTTTTTATAACGAATTTTGAAAATAAATTACATGACTCACTCGTTTACATGCCGTGCAAAAAAAATTTTATTTTTAAAATTGATGAAAATGAACATTTTATTATTAAAAAATATTCTAAAAAGTTAAATTCAAACAAAAATTACCATGTGCATAAATAAATAATGTTTTTTATGATAAAATTGTATTTCCATAAATTAATAATATTTATTGGTTTAGTTGATAATATTCGCAAATACTTTTTGAGTATTTTTCCCTTTACGCTTAAGTGCGGGAAAATACTCAACAAAAATTTGCGAATATTATCAATTAAAATGATAAATATTATTAATTTACAGGAATATTGGAATAATTTAAATTTAAATCCTAAGGAATTGTGAAGATGAATGTAAGCGGGTTTCCATTGTAACACCTCAAGAGACCTGCGCACTACTGACAAATTTTAACTTTTCCCGCACTTAAATAGAGGCCCACGGTCTAATTGGCCCGCAAACAACCAGAGGATTTGATATTTGTTATTAATTCATTTCTAATTGCTTGAGAGTGGCATTACAGCCCACAAGGTCAAGTTATCCTGGCAGTAGTGTGTAAGAGCTTGAGTTGTTATTGTAGGAATCCCCAAAGCATAGATCAATATTTGTATGAATTTGTGACACAAGCTTGGCAATCTAAATAAGAGATTTAATGGAAATGCTAATTGAATACAAATAATTGAAAGTGTATTTTTGGTCCTAAAAATTTATTTTTTGGTTTTAAAATTTTTTAAGACCAAAAAATTCATTTTTAAGACCAAAAACTTCATTTTTAAGACCAAAAACTTCATTTTTAAGACAAAAAAATTTATTCTTAGGACTAAAAAATTCATTTTTAGGACCAAAAAGTTTATTTGTAGAACCAAAAAGTTTAATTTTAGGACCAAAAAAATTTTTTTTAGGACCAAAAAATTTATTTTTAGGACCAAAAAGTTTATTTTTAGGACCAAAAAATTAATTTTTAGGACCAAAAAAGTTATTTTTAGGATTAAAAAATTTATTTTTAGGACCAAAAAATGTATTTTTAGGACCAAAAAATGTATTTTTAGGACCAAAAAATGTATTTTTAGGACCAAAAATTCACTTTTGGACCAAAAAATTATTTTTAGGACTAAAAATTCACTTTTGGACCAAAAAATTCACTTTTGGGACAAAGGATTCACTTATGGGACAAAAAATTCACTTTTGGTACAAAAAATTCACTTTTATTGGACAAAAAATTCACTTTTGGGACAAAAAATTTACTTTTGGGACAAAAAATTCACTTTTGGGACAAAAAATTCACTTATGGGACAAAAATTCACTTTTGGGACATAAAATTCACTTTTAAGCCAAAAATTCACTTTTAAGCCAAAAACACTTATTTATATAGGCAGTAAACCTTCATTTTTTGGCGAAATACATTCATTCTTAGATCCAAAAATATCATTCTTAGATCCAAAAAGTTTATTGTAAGTCTCCAAAACATCATTGGTCAAATATTGAATATTTTGGTAAAAAATTGAACGGTTCTTAATAAGCGTAACAAGGCGAGCCACTTTATTTTTAATTTGCAATGCCACCTGACTTATCTTAACTAAATTATTCATTCTTTCCCACTTCAGCGTGAATGGTTAAGCTTAAACGCAAAGCAAAAACAGGTAACTAAAATTAAAAAATTTTACCGCAAGCCCGTGTTTACCCGCTAGATCCAAAAAAAGTCATTTTTTGGTCAAAATGAGCATTTAAAAAAAAAAAAAAAAAATTAAGCACGCAAAAATAAACCAAAATGGCCGCCCCTTATAAATTTTGCGGATCAGGATTGTATAAAGTTCAGGGCTTGGGTAATGATTATAGTTTTAGATTTGTGTGCTGGTGTTTTGGGCTTGGAACAGTGGGTCCCACATGTCCATTGCTGCTCGCAGCCTTAAGTTTGTAAAGCAAGCAGCCAACAGCTTTATGGATTGGCACGAAGCTCATATCTTCTTATTAAATTTCAAATTTAAACTGGGACTGAGTTGCTGTTCTTTACGATGTCAAACTGATCATAACGATGCAGCTAGAAGCTGAGTTGGTAAATTTAATAATGAAATTTTTTTTAGAATTAAACGTAAACAAATTAATTTTTTTTTTTTTTTTTGTTCTTTTTATATGGAAAATAGAAAATAGAAAATAGATAATAGAAATTGACACGCGGGGCAATGGAATAAGGCAATGCTAATGAAATGTGATAACGGTATGTGAGCAAATGGGTCGATACAGATGCTGCAACTCGTAAGAATTAGGCAATTAATTCGACATTTAATGACTAAAAGATTGCTTTTAAGTCTCCGATATATCTAGAGATTTCAATTACCACTGGTTTTAGCTTGTAGTATCTTGTTGATTAGGATGCAGTGGTGATTATTGCTTAATCTCTGCAAATGGATGCCAAAAATGGACAAAAAAGATGGTCGTATTCAGCATAATAAGGACCCACTTAGCACAAAATCAGCGACGAGTGGTTATAAATTCTTCAATTTCTAATAGTTGCTTTGCGCCCATGTACTTTTCCCTTAAAATTATAGTCAATTTTACGTTATAAATATTGTAACGTAAAAATATAAAAGTTCAGTTT
>JAQFXT010001815.1:0-15042 GCA_034683725.1 Strigamia crassipes
CAAAAAATGTATTTTTGCAATTAAAAAGTGCATTTTTGCAACTAAAAGTGCATTTTTGCAACTAAAAGTGCATTTTTTCAGCTATAAAGTGCAGTTTTGTCCCTAAAGTGTGCATTTGTAGCACTTAAAATGGATTTTGACATCAAAAAAGTTTATTTTTATTCTAAAAATTAAATATTTACAAACAATTCAATTTTTTTTTGTTTAAAAATGGTCAAATCTTGGGCGAAAAATGCAGTTTTATGTGTAAAAATTAAATTTGTAAGCATAAGCACACATTCTCACTAAACCGCTATTTATCTTTGAAAATTTAATTTATAAAATTTAATTTTCAATTAAATCGTACAATTTCAGTGACCCACAAACCATTAATGTAACTGCCGCACCCGAAGCCCCACCACCGCATATCGTTATCATGGGAATGGACGGCCGGGAAGCATCAGCCGTTCGAATCGGCGATCACCTCACATTCAGAATCGAAATTCCCGACGAAAGTAAAAAAAAAAAAATTTCAAAAAAAAAAAAAAAAAAATTTAATGACTCGATCAATTTATTCGTAACTTATCTTTAGCTCCCTATGGAATTTTCGCACGAAGTTGTTACGCAATGGCCAAGGACTCGAAAAGCACTTTCCAGATAATTGACGATAGAGGGTGAGTTGATTTTCTTGTCCAATTTTCTCTTTCCACTCCGGCTAATGCGTACAAACGATTTCTGATTTGCAGTTGTCCCGTGGACGATGCAATTTTCCCACGATTCGTTCAAGATGGAACTGCACTACAAAGCGACTACGAAGCGTTTCGTTTCACCGAATCATACGGGGTCATATTTCAATGCAACGTCAAATATTGTCTGGGCCCGTGTGAACCCGTACGCGAAATTAAACTCCATTACATCGTGCTATTTTTACATCTTTTTTTTTCTCGAATCTTCTTTTGAATAGGTGGATTGTACAGGTGGGAACGGGAGACAAAACGAACATTCTTGGGGAAGGAAACGACGTGCTGCGAGAAAGGCGTTGGATTGGCAAGGTCATGATTTGCTAGATGATGGCAGTGATGTGACCTTGAGTCAGGAGCTTTTGGTGTTGGACATGGAGGATCTGGTAGAGGACGAACAACAACAAGCGCTCAGCAACAAAAATCGCAGCGGTAAGATAAATAAATACCGGAAATATTTTGGTTCTACGCGGATAAATTAATAATATTTATTGATTTAGTTGATAATATTCGCAAATACCTTTTGAGTATTTTTTTTCTTAGTTTAAGCATGAACCAAGGATAACATGGACACGTCTCCATGAGTCCAGTCCGTTATGCCACCGGTGGCGCCACATGCAAACCGCTTTGCATTCTGGGAGGCCTTTCCCTACCAAGTTTTTAGTCTGAAATTGAATGTTTTAGACCAAAAATAAATCCTGTAGACCAAAAACGTATATTTTAGACCAAAAGCGAATATTTTAGACCAAAAACGAATATTTTAGACTGAAAACGAATATTTTTAGACCAAAAACGAATATTTTTAGACCAAAAACAAATACTTTTAGACTGTAGCAGTTTATTTGTTGCCACTGAGAAAAACCCACCATGCAATGGTGTAACACATGTGACTGCCTTCAACGAATCAGAGCACAGGGCCACCTATCCATAGGAAATAACACATGGAGACGTGTTCATGGTTTAAGTGCGGGAAAATACTCAAAAAAAATGTGCGATTATTATCAATTAAATCGATAAATATTATTAATTTACGGGAATATTGGAATAATTTCAATTTAAATAACCAAAGAATTAAATTAAATTAAATTTTAATTTTTTTTAGGAGCCATTCAGGTCGAAGATAATTTGACCATCATCGAGAGCTGTCCTACGAAGACGTCCGTGATGGCGTTGTCTGTAACGTGCGCTTTGTTGGTTTTGGTCGATTTGTGCGCCGTTTTTGTTGTGTTTTTACGCAAATGGTCGGGGAAAAATGATAAGGTTCTTAGGATGTAGTTTTTTTTTTTTTTTAAGGGGGAATCAGTTTGAAGTACAAGTTAATTTAATACGTCATTTGTTGCCATGACGATTTTGCAGGCCAGAAATATGTTTCAAAAAGTATCCAACTTTCTTTGTCATGCTCAAGACAATTCATATGCCGGTGAAGGAACTGTTAGGACTGTTCTATTGTAAATAGTTTTTTTTTTTTTTTTTTTTGTGTTTTTTATTTTAATTTTTTTTAATTTTTTTTTTTTTTGTGGTTGCGAGTGTGTTGTTGATCAAATATCAAGAGTTGTTGATTTTTAAAAACATCAAAATAATAAAACATTCTCATTTGCCAAAGACGTTTGATCTTTTTATTTAATTTGCCAAACTCTTGATTTTAGTGTTTTGTTTTTATTTTATTTTTATTATTAATTTGCTTTTGTCACTCGATTTATTCTTTTCCAACCTGCGTTGTGTAGGTTTAGTGTTTGCTTAGGGAAAAAGATCATGGAGTATGTGTTATTATTATTATTATTATTATTATTATTATTATGTATTGAGTTGATGTGAGATCATTAAAACATCTTTTTTCATAAAAAAAAATAACAAATTTGTGTGATTTTTAAATGAGGAGTTAGCCAATGCTGGAAATCTCGTACAGGCTAAGATTTTGGATTTCAAATGAAATGGTTGTGGAAATTGGAGCAAAATCACACAAAATCTATTTAAAAAATCAGCCTGAAATCATCAAATATTCAGTAAATTCCTGAACTCTTCAAATCTTCAGTAAATTCCTGAAATCTTCAAATATTCAGTAAATTCCTGAAATCTTCAAATATTCAGTAAATTCCTGTAAATTCAGTAAATTCAGTAAATTCCAGCAAACTCTTACGAATATATGAAATCCTGGAAATCAATAAAATCGATCAAAATCTTTTAAGAAATCCGGAATCATGAGGAAATCCCCGAAATCCTGGAAATTAATAAAATTGATCAAAATTATTAATGAAATCCGGCTAAAATCATGAGAAATGCTCGTAAAATTCTGAGAAATCCACAAAATCTCGTATGCAATTTTTGCGATTGGCTATCCCTTTGTTTTTAAGAGTATTCGTATTTTTGTTTGCGGGCACCATTTTAAACTTTCACCGGATTGGTTTATCACTTTAACCTACAAAAACAAAAACAAAAAGCAATTTCCAATTACACTAAACCAATAAATTTTTGAATTATTCATAAATAAAAACAAAAACCTCTTAAATCAGAAATAAATTTACACCAGAAAAATACAAAAACATGATTTTTACAAAAATATGTCATAGCGCACCAATTTAATTCCAGAAAACATCAACAGAGGTCGACAAAACCCCAAAACACGCCGTTTGATTTACAACCCGGTTATGAAGTTTCATCCAGCTCCAATAATCCCTTTCCGTAAGTCACACATAAAACTACTCACTTAAATCTACTAAATATAAAAATCAATATTTTATTTCCAAAAAGAAAATGTTGCGAACCAAAACATCAACACCAGCACCACCTCTAAAAAGACACAACTCATCGACAACAACCAACGGTGAAAACCCAACCAAAAAACTCCGCGCAAACCAACTCGAAACCCCACCAACCATCAAGAATTTCCGCCATATCCCCATCATCCCAACCATCGACGAACTAAAAAACAAACGCGATCCCTTCCTAATGCAGAACATAACCGAAGGGAGCTTCAAAAACGTCGACCACTACCTCGAAGTTCAATTCCGTTTATTACGAGAGGACTTCCTGAACCCCTTGCGACAAAAAATAACAAATTTCCACTTCAAGACCCCCCAAGATGACAACAACTCGATATTCCAATACGACGATGTTAGAATTTGCGATTTCGAAGTGTCCCAGGACGGGATAATCTACAGATTGCAACTAAACCCGGAAAAAATCGACTCCGAGGCGTACGAAAACTCGACCCGCCTCTCTTTCGGCTCGCTGTTGTGTTTATCTAACGACAACTTCAACACCGCCATGTTTGCTACGGTAGCCGATAAGAACCAGAACGATTTGAAGCGAGGAATCATCAAAGTGCGATTCGAAACGGAGTTACACTCGGATAACCAACGTCGTTACGTCGTTTTAGAGTCGCAGGCGTTTTTCGAAGCATATCGTCACGTATTAAAAGGTCTCCAATCGTTTAACGAGGATATTTTGCCTTTGCAGAAATATTTGATCGCGGTCGAGCCGGAGCTGGAGCCGCCATTGTACGTGAAGAAAAATCCGAATTTTTATTTGAAATTAGACGAAACGAACGAAGAAGGCGAAAGAATCGAATATTCGGTGCAGGTTTTGGACGTTAACACTTGGCCAACACCGGAAGCGCTCAATTTAGACGAGTTCCAACGACGCGCTATGCATTTAGCGCTGAGTTCGTCACTCGCCATCATCCAGGGGCCGCCCGGAACCGGAAAGACGCACGTGGGACTCAAAATCGTCGAGGCGATTTTGTGTAATTTACGCGTGACGCAAAACAGGAATATCTGCAATCCTGTGTTAGTCGTTTGTTACACTAATCACGCTTTAGACCAGTTTCTCGAGGGGATTTTGAAGTTCACTGATCGGGTAGTGCGGCTCGGCAGTCGCTCGAATAACCCCGCGCTTGCGCCGTTCACTCTGCGCGCCATTTTGCAAGGCAGATTCTCCAAGTCGAAGCGGGAGATTTTAAATTTGAAACGACGGCGAGCCGAAGCCGAGAAGAAATTGCAGACGGAAAAAGCACGAAGAAAATATTCACAAACGCGTGTGATCCACGAACTTTTACTGGAAAAATCGTTAAAAGATTACGATTTAAAACTCTTGAAAACTGTAAAAGTCAAAGTTGACAACGAGCCGCCATCTTCGTTTTTGGGCGCTTGGTTGGGCCTAATCGATTCGGATTTAGTGAGCGAAGAAAACCTGCAGAAATTTACTGATAGTAAAATTCCAAAGAATCAAACTAAACCTTCGAACGATAAAAATAAGGATTCGGGCGCGAAACCGAGCGAAAAAGGTGATTTGAGTGTTTATAGCGCGAAGAGCGGGAAGCGGATTACGACCACTCGTTTCGTGGTTCGCGATTGGGCCGTTGTGGTGAACGTTGGCAATGCGTGCGAAAAACCCGTTGCGGATGATCACGTGCCTTTGGTTAGCAAATTGGGGCAGTTGTGCGCATTGATCGTCAAGCGGGAGTTTTGGAAAGACGAGGAAATGGCGGACGAGCAAGTTAAGCGCGAGAAGAATGCTTGGGATTTTGATTTGGCCGCGCGATGGCGGCTGTATCGAAGATGGCGGCGGATGTTTAAGGAAGCGCAGGATGAGTTGGTTAAGAGTTGCGTTGTGGATTTCAAGAAAATCGTTGCAAAGTTGAAAAAAGAACAGAATTCGGAGCAGATTGAGATTTTAGGCGCTAGTGAGGTCGTTGGCATGACGACGACGTGCGCGGCGAGACATTTGGATGTTTTGAGAGAAATTGGGCCGAAAATAGGTCGGATTAACGATTTACATTTTTTTTTAAATTTTTTTTTTTAATGTTTGTTAATTTTTGTTTAAAAATGAATTTTAGTTATTGTTGAGGAAGCAGCTGAAGTATTAGAGTCGCACATCACAACTTGCATGTCGAAAAGCACCCAGCACCTTATCCTTATTGGTTAGTTTATTTATTTTATTTTTTTTTGGTTTTTTGTTTTGGTTTTTTATCACGCGGCGGCGCTTACAGCTTAGATTCGTATATAATTAGGTAAAATTCGGTTTTTTTTTAAATTATATTCCATATATTTGACAAAAATAATATAAAGATTAATTGAAGAATGTTGTGAAGAAGAGATTTGTGTAAGAAAAATGTGGGATAATGTTAAAACGGATTTAATAACGCGATTAGGAAATTGATACATCGGCTTAATGAGCCGAAATTCATAGATTTATAGTGCGTGGGCGAATGGTTGGATTCATACTTACCTGGCGCAGGAGTTTACGTTGATCCGTTAGGACGTACTCCCAGGGCGAGACCTTGACATTGCACTACGTCTCGGTTGACCTTTGTGATTGCCCCAAATGTGGGTAACTCGTGCGCGCAATTTTTGTTAGTGGGGACTGCGTTCGCGCTATCCCTACGAATAAATAAATACAAAATCAGATTTAATTTTGTAGCCAAATGCAAAATGGCTGGCGCACAGGTGTTAAAATACTTTCAGGTGAAGCACCCACCGTAGGAGAGGGGTAGCTAGAAATCTGGTCTAGGTTTTGGATTTCGAAATTTCTGAAATCTTTCAAGATTTAACAAGATTTCAAAGTCTTGTAAGTCATTTTTTTGTTCCGTATGGGCCAAGATTTAAGATTTCGAAATTTTTAAAATCTTTCAAGATTTAACAGGATTTCAAAATTTTGTACGTCATTTTTTTGTCCCGTATGGGCCAAGATTTTAGATTTCTAAATCTATTAAATTTTACAAATCCTTAAGGAAATTCATTAAATCTTACAAAATTCTTAAAGAAATTCGTTAAATCTTACAAATAGCTTAAGGAAATTTATTAAATCGTACAAAATCTTTAAAGAAATCTATTAAATCGTACAAAATCTTTAAAGAAATTCATTAAATCGTACAAAATCCTTAAAGAAATTCATTAAATCGTACAAAATCCTTAAAGAACTTCATTAAATCGTACAAAATCCTTAAAGAAATTCATTAAATCGTACAAAATCCTTAAAGAAATTCATTAAATCGTACAAAATCCTTAAAGAAATTCATTAAATCGTACAATATCCTTAAAGAAATTCATTAAATCGTACAAAATCCTTAAAGAAATTCATTAAATCGTACAATATCCTTAAAGAAATTCATTAAATCGTACAAAATCCTTAAAGAAATTCATTAAATCGTACAAAATTATTAAAGAAATCTTCAGAAATCTTCAAAATAACAGCAAATTTTTGTAATTTTTAGTAATTCTCCAAAACTCTAAAAATCCTAGAAAAACTATGCAAATTGTAGCGAAATCTACAAAGGAATCCATCTGAAAATCTGGAATATTTAAGATTTGACAGGATTTCAAACTCTCTTGTGCGATTGCTCATTTTTGTGATTTGCTAGTTGCTACCCCCCTCGGGAATTCTAGCAAGTCAAACAAAATCTTTAAAGAAACCCACCAGAGATCCTGAACAGATTTCAAATTCCTGAAATCCTTACTAAATCTTCTCAATCTTACAACTCCGAAATCCCCAAAAATCCTATAAATCCTGCAAATTTATAAACTCTTAAAAATTGTCTCGCAAAATCAAGCAAAATCTTTAAACAAATCCACCTGAAATCCTGAATCTTCAAAATATAACAAGATTCCGTAATTTCTAATGCGATTTTTGCGATTGGCTGCCCCTCTCTGCATCCACTGACAAAAATCGTGTCGAAATCGTGACAATGAAAAATCTAAATCACCATTGTAAATCCCAAAAAAAAAAAAAAAACTAAACCATAATCGGACAAACTTTGACCACATCTATTGATTAATTGAAAAATATATTTTCAGGTGACCACCAACAACTACGCCCATCGGTCAACGTCCACGAACTAGCAAGAAAATACAAACTGGACGTGTCACTCTTCGAACGAATGATCCGAAACAAAATCCCGTTCGAAACCCTCCAACTCCAGCACCGAATGCGACCGGAAATTTCCAGCTTACTCGTCCCGCACATCTACGAATCACTATTGGACCACCCGGCAGTACTCAAATACCCCAACGTGAAAGGAGTGGCGCAAAACGTCTTCTTCCTCGACCACGACATTCCGGAAGAAAACCCGGACGGATCCACCTCGCACGCGAACCGCCACGAAGCCGGATTCCTCGTAACCCTATGCGAATATCTTCTGCAACAAAACTACAAACCGTCGCAAATTACGATCCTCACGCCGTATTCGGGACAACTAAGCCTCGTGCGAAAGTTCGCAGCCGCCAAGATCTTCGAAGGAGTTCACGTGACCGTCGTGGACAACTTCCAAGGCGAAGAAAGCGATATTGTCTTGATATCGTTCGCACGGAGCAACGTAACGGACCAAATCGGGTTCCTCAAAGTGCACAATAGGATCAACGTCGCGTTGTCCAGAGCGAAAATCGGACTTTTCTGCGTCGGAAATTTCAGGCATTACGCGAGGAGGAGTCAGTTATGGAGGGCGATCGTCGCGGATTTGGAAAAACGGAACCGCATCGGACCCGCGATGACCCTGGCGTGCCAAACGCACGCGTTTCCATCCGTCGTTCGGAACGGACGCGAAATCAAAACGAAATGTCCCAACGGCGGGTGTCTCAACCGATGCAACGTGCGGCTTAAATGCGGCCATTTTTGTTTACAATTTTGTCACGTGGACGAACACGCGAAATGCGAACAGATTTGCGGCAAAGTTTTGTGCGACAATCGACACGAGTGTTCGTTAAAATGCTTCGAGGAATGCCAACGATGCGAAGTGGTCGTGTTGAAAAAACACGCCGCGTGCGACCACACGCTCGAGGTCCCGTGCTCGACAGATTTGAACGACGTGAAGTGCATGCGCAGAGTGAACAAAATCCTCGAATGCGGCCACCGGATGGAGCTGTACTGCTGCACCGATCCGAACGAAGTGGATTATTGCGAAGTGTGGTGCGATCTTACGCTCGAGTGCGGACACGTTTACCGGAAGAAATGCAACGATCCGAACATCGAATGCTCGGCGACGGTGCGGAAGACGTTGCCGTGCGGTCATTCCGACGTCGTGACGTGCAGTACGGACGCGAGGGAAATCGTGTGCCAACGGGATTGCCGAAGGAACCACGAGTGCGGACACGCGTGCGAGAAAAAGTGCTTCGAGGACTGCGGGAAATGCGAGGAAGTGGTCGAAAAGGAACTCGAGTGTGGACATAAGCGTTCGCTTAAATGCTACGTCGACGGCCGGACGTACAAATGCGACGCGCCGTGCGTGCGGACGTTGGGTTGCGGACACGAGTGTACGCGGGTCTGCGCGGACGAATGCGGCGACTGCGAGGTGATGGTGGACAAGTGTCTCCCGTGCGGTCACGGCGCCGCGATGACGTGTCGGTCGGACGCGACACGATTTTTTTGTAATTTCCCCTGCTCGAGGACGTTGAATTGCGGACATTTGTGCGGCCGGAAGTGCGGCGAGGCGTGCGAAGAATGCTCGGAAATGGTCCGAACGCATTTACCGTGCGGTCACGTGACTTTGTTACGGTGCGGGGAAGATGCGGGAAGATTCGTTTGTATTTTTCCGTGTTTGAAACGCTCGGGGTGCGGACACGGGTGCTCGAAAAAGTGCCACGAGGCGTGCGGCGAGTGCGTGGAGATGGTCGGCAAGAAACTGCCGTGCGGACACGAGGATTTGATGACGTGCTGCACCGACGTGTCGAAAGTCGTTTGCGACGCGCCGTGCTTGAAGGCATTATCGTGCGGCCATTTTTGCGACAGGAAGTGCGCGGAGAAGTGCCGGGACGTGTGCGAGCGGCCGGTGAAAGCGACCGGTGTGTGCGGACACGTCGTGGAAGTGCCGTGTTGTTTGCGTTTCGCGCAGGCGCAGACGGTCGCGAGTTACTGCGACGAACCGTGCAACGCCGTCTTGCCGTGTCGACACAACTGCGGCGGCACGTGCGGGAAGTGCCGGCAAGGACGAGTGCACGTTTCGTGCGAGAGGAAATGCGATCGTAAACAAATCTGCGGCCATGTTTGTTTCGCGGCGTGTTCGAATCCGTGTTATCCATGCGGGCGCGTGTTCACGTACTTGTGCGACCATATTCGCGATTTGATGTGCGGTGCGAGGTACGTCGAGTGCGAGGAAGAGTGCGCTTGGGTTTGTCCGCACTATAAATGCACGAGGAAGTGCTGGGAGTTGTGCGACAGGCCGCGCTGCGACGAACCGTGTCGGTTGATTTTGCATTGTGGGCATCCGTGTAATGGAGTGTGCGGGGAGAAATGTCCGAAGTTGTGTAAGGTTTGCGGGAATTTGGAGGTTTTTTATTGGGGTGCGGAAGTCGAAGACGCGAGGGTTGTTGAATTGAGCGAATGCGGTCATAACGTCGAAGTTCGGGGATTGGATCGATGGATGGAAGCGGACGAGTCGCGCGTTGGTTTGAAAAGTTGTCCCGAGTGCGGGGCGGCCATTGGTCGGAGTCATCGCTATGGGAATATCATCAAGCAACAAATTGGGGATATCGAAAAGGTGAAATCGAAGTTTTGTACTCGGTGGAGCGAGCATATTAGGCGGAAAAGGGAGATGGGGATCGCGAGTGCGACGTTGAACGGATATTTTCCGGTTGTGAGGATTCTCCAGGACCGGTTGTGCGCGAATGAGCGGTTGACCGGACCGGCGCTAGTTTCCATGACGAATCAAGTGAAGGTTTTGAAATTAATGGCGGACATGAAGCGGAACAGCGAGAGTTTTAAGCACGCGGCCGCTAAGCGGTTAATCGAGGAAGATATTGGTTGGTTTATCAAAAGAGTGATGGAGATGGAGGATAAAATAAACGAATGGGATTGGAGGAATATCGTGAGGGAGTTGAAACGATCGGAGTTGATCGCCATTTATACGAATGCGGAAGCGATACTGGATGACGTCATGGATTTCGAAAGCGCCAATGAGATGGAGCGGGTGAAAAAGATGTTGGGAAAGACGTTGCCGTTCAACGATGGCGACGAGCGGGATGTTACTCGTGCGTTGGAGTACGTTTATCGAGTAAATTCGATCGACGTTGCGTTTTCTAAGATGGAGGATTTATGCGTTAGCAATTCGAAAGATCCGTATTACGGCCATTGGTATAAATGCTCCAGCGGCCATGTTTATTTTTGTAAGGACAAGTTTTATGTTGATAATCAAGAACGATGCGGGGAATGCGGTTGACGAGTTATTGTTTTTTCAAATTAATTTATTTTCATTACCGATTTAACGAACCGAATAAAAAGTTTATTCTAATAAGATTAATAACGTCTGAATTGTTTTTTGAATTTTTCGAAATGGAAATCGTCAGTGGCTTTTTCAATGTCGTCACGGACATTAACGGTTTGCTTTTTGTCCTCGATTTCGACGAGATACGGCGCTTCGCCATCGCCACCGACGACAGGTGTGCATTTAACCTCTTTGGATTTCTTCGGTTTCGGTAATTCGGTGCCGTCGTCGATGTTAACTGAAGAAAAAAAAATAATTAATAATTTTTTTTTTTTTTTTTTTTTTTTTTTAAATTTAATTTGTTTACATCTGTTGTGTTGGACGAAATTGACCGCCATGTTTGTTGGGACGAACTGAGATGGGCTATCTTTCTTATTCATTCGTTCTCGTACTAATTTCTGTTTGGCATCTTCCGTTGCTTCAATGTTTCGTATTTTAGCTCTAATAAATGTCGTAAATAAAAAAAAAATTCATTTATTGAATGAGTAATAATTAAATATTTGAATTACTCGATTCCTAAATCGACTTCGGGGATGCCGGATAACATTTGGTTCGACAACATTTCTTCCGATTTTTTTGACGACGAAATTCGGAGATGTTCGGGTACTTCGTATAAAGCATCTTCCGAGTTTTTCGCCCTAAGAATTACGAATGAAAATGTAAAAATTTGGACAATTTGATATCTTTTTTGCATGTTTTATACCGTTTGCTTTGCGTTTCTTTCTCTACATTTTCGCCTTTCCGTTTGGCTAATTGTTCGTCGATATATTTCATCCTAGTAGCAACAAAAGCAACTATTTTGTACACAGAAAATAAAATATAAAAATAAAATAATTTCTACATGTCAGCATCTTCATCTCTTCGATTTGTTTCGGCGGAAAAAGTAGTCCCAATTGACAATTCTTCAGCTAATTCCTTTCCTATGACAATCGATTTCATGTCTGTCATTCCTCCTCCACTCTTTAATTTAAACGGGTCATTCTGAATAAAACAAAAACAAAAAAGTCTAAAAATGTCTAAAACCAACAAAAATATTTTGATTTTTCGATTTTAATTTACCAACACCGCTTTAGAATCATCCTTAGTTTCCTTAGCTCCACACAGTGCCGATAAACTGTAAAACAAACGTCATTCAATTTAAATAGCTTAAAAGCAAATAAACAAAACAAACGTACGGAATCCCATTAGCTCTCTGTCGCAATTTCTGCAGTTCCTTAGTGTACTTCAACGTTGAACTAAAAATAATTTATAATTCAAACCATACGAAACATTGTAATACTTACTGCAAACTGTCCTCATCTTCGCTATCCGATGACTTTCTCCTTTGCCTAAGAGCTCTTTTCTTTGATTTTAACCCAACACGACCTTCTTCGCTGGTCGACGCCATATTGTTTACAACAAAGTAACCAAATGGCGCCAATAGATGGCGCTTTAATTCACATACTTATCGCAACTCGTGACTTTTGAGCTTTTTGAGCTTTTTGAGCCCACATATCAACAACACCTGGTAATTCTTTATATTTTAATGTACTGTTCATAACGAATAAGTTTCCAAACTTTAAGCAAAATAAGTTTAATCGAGAATACGGTATCGTATAGGCAACATCCGAAAAGGTGACGAACCAATTGGGTAATTTAAAGACATAAGTTGTGTGAGAATTTAAAATGAGACTTTTAAACGGATTGAAAAACCTGTCTCGACAGGTGGTTTCAAAGTCATTTGTAAATAATTACGATAGAATTCAATCTCAATGCGTATTACTCTCTTCTTCTAACCATTTCTATACACCGGTACGCGAACCAACCTTCACACTAATCGACTATTAATTTTTGTATGTTTTATCAAGATATCAGCCATGTCGGCGTTAACATCCAAGCTAGTTCCTGCAGACAGAATCGCTGGACAAGGACAGAGTGTTTGGTAAACTAAATATATCCATACGCATCAATTTAATAATAAAAAAATTATTTTTATTTGTTTTTAGGGTCGAGTTTATCCAGTTGGCTTTAGAACACAAACCGCTGAATTTGGGTCAAGGATTCCCTGATTTCCCGATACCGGATTACATAACTAAAGGATTATCAGAAGTTCCTATTGAGAATGTGTTGCTTAATCAGTACACTAGAGGATTTGTAAATAAATAATTTGTTTGTTATTTTATTGATATTAAATTTATATATTTTTAGGGCCATCCGAGACTCATTAACGCGTTGGGGAAATTTTATTCGGGACTTATAGGTCGTCAAATCGATCCACAAACGGAAATTTTAGTTACAATTGGTGCTTACGAAGCATTGTTTTGCATAATTCAAGGGTTTATAAACCCTGGTGATGAGGTATTTGATGATATTTGTTTCGTTTTTAATTTTTTTTAAATTTTGTTGAAATTTAGGTGATAATTATCGAGCCGTTTTATGATTGCTACGATCCGATGGTTCGGATGCTTGGAGGGAAATCCGTGTTTATTCCTTTGAAACCAGTAAAATAATTTAATAGTTTAAGGAGAATTAATATTTTTATATGAATTTTATTTGCAGAAATCAGCTTCGGATCAGAAGATGACGAGCAACGAGTGGGTTTTGGATCCTGTTGAATTAGAAAGCAAATTTACCAGCAAAACAAAAGCAATTGTCGTCAATAATCCCAACAACCCACTCGGAAAGGTCTAAAATTTAAGAAATACAATTAATTCTTGACGTTTTTACTTTTTTTTCTTCAATTTTTCAAAGGTGTACAATAAAGCCGAGTTGGAAATGATCGGAAATTTAGCTAAAAAATTCGATACATTAGTTATAATGGACGAAGTATACGAATGGCTCGTTTTTGATGGACTAAAACACGTTCGAATGGGTAAAAAAAAAAAAAAAAAAAAAAAACCTCTTAACATCTAAAATATATTTTAATTTTAGCAACTTTACCTGGAATGTGGGAAAGAACCCTCACAGTTGGCAGCGCGGGGAAAACCTTCAGCGTAACCGGATGGAAAGTAACTAAATTATAGTTATGTTTAAAAATATTTGATGCTTTAAATTAATTTTATGTTATATTTAGTTAGGTTGGGTGTATGGACCATCTAATCTTGTACGAAATGCTCAAATGGTGCATCAAAACACCGTGTACACTAATCCCACACCGATCCAAGAAGCCGTGGCTCGATGTTTTGAAATCGAGTTGAAACGTTTGGATAAACCCGAGTGTTATTTCAACGAGTTGCCCGCCTTACTCGAAACTAAACGCAACAAGATAGTTAAATATTTAGAGGATGCTTCGCTGGTTCCTGTTGTTCCCAACGGAGGATATTTCATCATAGCCGATTATTCAAAAATAGGTCGCGCGCACAAAGTTAAACATTTCCTAAAATTTTATTTAATGAACCATTCGAATGTTTTATTAGGTGATAAGATCGATTTTGACACCGGCGTTGACGAAGCTAGAGATTATAAATTCGTCAAGTGGTTGACGAAAGAGAAGAAATTAGCTGGAATTCCTCCCACTGCGTTTTATTCTAAAGAACACAAGAAAATTGGCACTAGTTATATTCGTTTTTGCTTTTTTAAGGTAAAATTAATTAGTAAATTTTTTTTTTTACAAATTGTATTACACGTTTAATTTATTTCAAGGATGACGATACACTCAAAAAAGCTGGTGACATATTAATGGAATTGAAGAAATCAGTAGAACACGTAGCTATAAAAAATATAGACGAGTCGAAATTGTAAGCAGCTATTGAATAAATTCACGTAATTAATACTTCCGACGAGATTGCCTTTAACTGCTGCGTGAGTGGGTTTAGGAACGTTTTCGCGACATAACGTAACGTTCATTCTACGCTGTGTCACAAAAACGTCCCTATAACGTTACTTTACGTATTGGCGACGTGTTTATGCATATATATATGCAATAGAAGCACAACAACGAATCATTCGAATCATTCAACAGCAACAACTAAATGGAGTGTGCAGCTTTCGGGCCTTACCTGCCCAGTTTCAGTCCTTCTGGTGACGCCAACGATTCGGAAAAATGTTTTCTCCGCATTTGCCGTTAATTGTCGTCCAGGAATGTGCGGTTCCGATTTTGTTCAATATTTCCATTCGGTAAGTCTTTTGTATTTCCTTTTGATTTTTTATTCACTT
>JAQFXT010001816.1:0-15041 GCA_034683725.1 Strigamia crassipes
GCGCAAACTGAACTTTTATATTTTTACGTTACAATATTTATAACGTAAAATTGACCATAATTTTAAGGGAAAAGTACGTGGCGCAAACTGTGTAATTTTGTTTTTTCTTTAACCAAAAGATTTTCTGTATTTTTATTGTGGTGGAGCCCTGTAGTGTGAATTTTTTCCAGAATGCATACTAAGATGAGAGTGGTAGCTCACTGGCACTGGGAACGCTATGTTTTGTGTTCTCTTAATCCTACCCCCATGGTAATTAAGATAAGCAAGCCACTCTTAAGTTCTATCACAATGTAGAAATTTATTGGAGTTGGAGAGTGTTGCCACTCTTAAGTTTGAGTCATAACTAACCAACTTAATCTTTTAGTTTACAAATAACCAGGTCAATAAGGGAGAGTTGTTTTTTAAACACAAGTTGTTGGGTTTGGATCCAAATTACTTTCTGGAAAAATTACAAGAAAAAGAAAATCTTTCTCACATTAAACTGTTGAATTAACTCATAAAAACAAGAAAAGAAAATAAAATAACAAAAACCATGTCATTGATAAAATCCAACAAAAACTACCCAAAAAAATGGAAAATGAAAATGAAAAAACAAATGGGGGGTATATTATTACACCACTAATGTCCCTAAAATACCCACTTAATTTATATTGAATGTCCCATTTATTACTTTTACCCCTAAGAACACTTTTTTACTTCCACTACTTTAACTAAATCAAAATTAATTGGGTTTTTCCGCTAAAAAATACTGATTTCACCACTAGATTTCCTTTTGATGGTATACTAGGTGCATTCAATCTTCAGAAGATGAATTGACTTCTCCTTAAGTGACTTAAAAAGTGAATTCTTGATTAAACACACTTATTAAATCAAATCTCAGAATGCCCCTATTACATTTTGAGAAAGAGGATTAAAGGATTAACAAGGGACCACAACAAATGGTAAAACAGGTGCAAAAGAAAAGTCGCTTCTATACGTCAACGAAGTGATCTCAAAAAGAATTAATTTTAATCCTCTTCTTTGGAAGTCTTGTAAGTTGATTTCTCAGAGATATGATGCAAAAACGTCATATCCTGTTTAGAGAAGTCATTTCAGATGAATAAGTCAATTTATCTTCTCAAGATTGAATGCACCTATTGTCTTTAAGTGGACATTCTGAAAGTGGGAAATTTTACTTCAAACGGCAATGTCTTACGTTCAACCAGTAAATTAACAGTATGGCTTTGCCCTAGTTTGTTTGTACATGTGTAGGCACCGCTGTCAGTATCTTTTGCATTAGTTATTGTCATTCCATATCTAGAAAAGATGTTAAGCATTAGATTACAGAGTTTGCTCAAGCTTTTAAAAGCACACTAACCTAGTTTTGTCATCATTCCATTTCCCAATTAGCAATGCTGGCTGAAGAGATGAACCGCGCCGGACCGATAACTCAATTTTGTTTAGCGAATAAACAAAAAGACAGGCCAAATTGACATTTGAACCTGGCCTTATTATATAGGTCCCATTTGGCAAAATACCGGTTGAATCTGAGTCTGGTCTTGGCTCAATAATAATTGCTGGTGCAGCATCACGGGTCACATTATTCTCTTTAAATAGACAAAGAAAACTATTACTGCTAGATGATAAAACTGTAGTTCATTATCATTACATTGTTACATTTTCACTGTATTACCGATTTTCTGCCATTATTTTGACAGTGTCATTACCTTTCTTCAAGGTGATTGCCAAGAGAATTTACCACTAGCTTCGATAATGTTCCCTGGTGCTTTGACGACTAATGAGAACGGCGTAACAATACGGCCATCGTTCGTCCGACCAATCCCGAAGCGCGTAACAAACCCCATTCGCTTTCGGATTGGTGGCTGTAGGTGGCTGCATTCACCATTTCGATAATGCACGCTCGTCTTTTGCGCCATCTGTTGTGGGTTTTTACAACCAAAATACAAATGGCATTTTGATCCCATTCGAACTCTTCGTGGTCGTTTCTCCGATTTTCCATCGGTAAATTCTCTCATAAAGTACACCTCGCACTTGAGTAATTATACTGGGTGGTCCAACAGTTTGTCCCACCAAAATTGTTATTGGAACGGAATACGTAGATGGCGCGACAGCCACAACTGCGACAATTTAGATTTAAATTTAAACCGCCATTGTTTTTCTGCAGGGAGGCAGACCGTAAATGCAATGTGTTCTAACTGCAAAATCAAAATTTTGTTCAAAATAAATTGTTTTTTTTTTTATCATAAACGTGAAAAAGTTGTTTTTTCAAAAATGGTAGATGAGTCCGTACACGTACCGTACATGTAAAAATCTAACTAAAATGGAACGCTTTATTTCGTGTCGCGCTTGTAGCTGTCGTGCCAACTACGCAGCAGATACAATTATATCCCATATTTGGGCTTATTGTTATATCAGAGCAAAGTGAAGACAGTGGTACAGTTTTAAAATATAAAAAATAGTTTATTTATCTGTATGTATGCAAATGATATTATTATGCGAGGAAAAAAATTAGTGTGTATGTAATACATCAATATCACCTTTGATTTCATCCAATGAAACCAATGGACCACACACTGGTTGGCTGTTGGTCCAATTGCCATCTATACATTGTCTGGATGCTGATGAATGAAATCTAAAGGCACCAGGATCTCTACACCGGAATTCCACTGATTTTCCATGTGGCACCGTTTCAAAGGTTGTTGTTATTGGTCTTCCATCCAAAGATGCAACAACATACGGATTATAATTATGATATATACAGGAGTTTTTTCCATCTGCACAAAAAAATAAAAAAATGTATGTTACTGTGGTAATGTTAAAATGACACCTCAAACACATGACTTAATTTTTTTGAATTTACATCTACCTGATAATGTGATGTAAGAAGGTTGTGGAAAAGTTGTTTTATCCTTGTTTCCTTCATCCTTTTGAACATTGTTTGTATTCTTCATTAAATCACTTATCATTTCCTGTGTCTTCTCCAATTTCTCACTGATTTTTGTGTAGGTCAATTCTAACTGCAGGTTTTTCTTAGCCAAATCTTTGACTTCAGTTTGAATTTCCTTTTTGTGCAATGTACTGTCAGCTGTTTCTTTTCTCAGATGTTCAAGTTCAGACTGCAGCTTTGAAGTCTGGTGGAAATGCACTCCAACCTCTCTCTGCAGTTTTGTCAATTTCTTTTCATTTTCTTCCAAACCAGTTTTCATTTGCTGACTGGAATCTTCAATTCTTGCCACAATCTCTTTGCCAGCTTTGTCTTCAATGGCATTCAAAAACTGTGAATTACTTGTGCTAACATTTTGTTGCAACAACAATACTTCATCCTGAAGAAACATCATCTGGTTATCAATTTCATTTGATAACTCTGAATGAGTTGTGTTGAAAATCTCTTGCACCAGCAAAAATTCTTCCTGAAGAACTACCAACTGGTAAGTCACTTCTGATATCTTGTTATCAACTTCTGTTGCACTGTCATTAGAGTTTGCCAGCACAGTCATTTTAAAATGAGCAATTTCTGCTGTTGTTTTATTCAGCAAATCTTCTAGTTGTTGTTCTAACACACTACTGACTGCTGAGCTGTTAATCATGTGATCATCAAGTTGGTGTTTGAAGGAAACATTCACATCATGTAATTGTTGGATTCTTTTCTCCACATCATCATTTGACTCTTTGAACTCAGAAAATGTGTCATTGAGTAATTCTTCTAATCTTTGGACTTGATTAATCCTTTTTACATTTTCCTTGTGCAATTCTTTCACTTGTTGTGCATTTTCTTCAATTATCACTTCATTCTTGTTTTTGTCTTTTCTTATTTCTCTTTTCAGCAATTCAATCTCTGATTTCAATGACTTGACTGACTCAATGGTGTCTAATGATCTCTCAAGTTTTTCTTCAATTTCAATCAATTTGTTTTCATGGTTTATTTCTTTGGGATATCTAAAAATATAATAATCTCATTTATTCAATTTACACATTTCAAAATCAAATTAACACTAGGCACATTCACATAGTAATTTAGACTAAAACAGCATTTTAAACAACTGCAAGTTAAACATGACTTTATAAATACTTTTTTTTTTTTTTTTTTTTTGGGAACACAAGTGCACATTTTGATGTACTAATGCATAAAATACATCAATAAATTATTTCTAAAAAATAAAAATTGTTGTTGTTGTTTTGGATCTGATTAACCATAACCAAAAAGACCAACACAGTCAAATTCCAACTCGTCTGAAGTTTAAAAGAAAAAAAAAAAGATATCTATGAATTTTCTTTGCGTCATTCATTATGTAGGCGTAAATCCAAATAACTTTTAAATTAAATATTAGAGATTTGGCGATTGCATTTTTTTCACTGCTAAAAACATATAAATTTATAAGTTGGACGTATTAAAGATGTAATCACTAAATCCTCTATTCTAATTGACGTCATAAAATTTAATCACGTACCATCTAATAAATGTCACTCAAAAAAAATATTTAAACAAAAATTAAAATTCACATCAATGAGATAAAACCAGAATTATTTAGCATATTTTTAACATTCCAATGTTTTGTCTCAAAATTTTCTCCATGCACCTCCCATGGTAATAAATTAAAACTATCAAAACCTGGGAATGTCTTGACTTCCTGGTGATGAGTTCCAAAATAACCTGTTAATTAATTAATCAAAATAGATCGACATACCTTTGATCCGGATTGTCCCTACTATGAAGCAAAGTGCTGGCTTCCGGTTTGTTGTTGTTCACAAACTTCCTAAACTCTTCTTTGAACTCCAAAAACTCATAATTCATTTTATCAAACTCAACACTGATATCAGCAAACTTGTATTCCATGCTTGTAACTAGTTCCAGCTTTTCCTTGAACTCCCACAATTGTCTGTCGTACCTTTTATCCGCTATCTCCTGCCTCACTGTTGTCAAAACATCACAGGCACTCAAACTGCAAGACACATAACTTGGAACATAGGACTGTGTTTCTCCATAACACCAATAGGTGATCAAATAAATGGCCAACTGAATATATCTCATGTTGTAGAAAGAGAAAGAAAGAGAAAGAGCTTCAATTGGCTGTCTCTAAATATCTGTTATATATATATTGCTAATGTGAATCAAAAATGAATATCACACATGCTGATTCATGATAACTAATATAATAAAAAAAAAAATAGATATCATGTGACAGATGGATAAAGTTGCACATCAGATGGGATCAAACTGAGTCTTTGGTTGTTAGGTGCAGTTTGGTTTCATATTTTTATATTTGTAATTTATTTATTGGAAAAGAAGAAGGTGTGGGCAATGTAGAGTGAATTTTTAGGTTTCTGGTTATTAGTTTTAAATTTATTTATTTGTTTATTTTTATTATGATTTTGTTATGTTTGGTTTTGAGTAGATCCTTGAGCTGTCCTGTTGGATCAGTTCCAATTTCCAATAGATATAACTCTTGTGCATCATGTGGTAGTCATAGGAACTTCTTTGACATGTGTTTCATCACTAGAATATTCACAAGGTATTGTATAACACAGTTATGATTAAAACAAGAAAAGAAAACATTATTTAAGTGAATATTTTTTTCTAATTTTTTGAATTATGTTTTAATTTCATTATAAAATGTGCAGGTATTTTTTTATTGAGCATTAAAATCTATTTAAACAAGTGTGTAAAAGCTGAAATCAATTTTTCTCATTTATAAGTTGACTGTCATATGACTCCCTCTGTAGTTGCTTTTGTGTACTATGACAAAATTTCATTTTGTTTTATTATTCAGTACCAGGCAATATAAAATCATTTATATTTCTCAAAATGTATTTATGTTGCAATGAAACTGACGCAATTCAACATAATTAATTTTATGGACTTTTTTTTAATTATGTGGTAGGATAATAACAACAATCAGAAACTGGAATGCACACGAAGTAGGACAGTTGATAGAACTATATATGTTATTAAATGTTTAATATCTCGTAGGAATATTTGAAATATAAAACTGTTTGTGCCAGAATGAGTACAATAAAAAATAATTTTTATTTTTTTGTAAAAAAAAAAAAAAAAAAAAAAAAAGCAAACAGGAAATTTTAAAAAGGGAGAATAAATAATTATACAGTAGAGAGAAACCAACGACCTTGAAGCTGATAGCTAAACACGCAACCCATGACGTCATTAGAAGGGTTCACCAATGGTCAATGCTGAGGTAGATTCCAAACACTGAGGTAATAAATCATAAATAAATAAATAAATAAATTTGAAAAAATTAAAACAAAAAGTATATCGACATTTAAAATGTTCTCCACGAATTTAAAAAGAAATTCCGCTACCGAAACACTCACTAGGTTTCGGTGTGTTATCTAAATTATTTTTTATCCACTCTCCTATCGTTGACGTCATTCCGACAGGAGCCAATCAGAAGCGTCCATTTGCAAGCGTCTGCCAGCTGCAGTGCATGGCTGCTTGTTTATGTATCTCTAACGATTTCGCACCGATTTAATTCAAAAACTAGCGGAATTCGAACATGAAATATGCGCTTTAGATGACGATTGCACACTGCTGCAGCAACTCACGACTCTTTCAACTCCTCACTCACTCGAATTGGTAAATCGAGTTGATAATTTCACTGACCTTGGCAGGGAATTTGACTCTGGTGTTGAAAGCGAGATATTTAAAACAGCTGACAGGTAAGTGGATGAATAATAAAAATATTTTATTGCATTTTGAATTGGCAGAATCCAGGAGTGAAAACTTGATTTTTTTAAAAATATTTTTTACCATTATAATAATAATTCCAACAATTGGTTCTGATTTTTTTTTTTTTTTTACCATATTGCAAGCAACATTTTTAATAATATTTTTTAAAAGTGTTGTTTATAATATTATTTTTGTTTATTTATTTTCTCATTTATTTAATCATTTTTTGGTGTTATTTGCATTTGAGGTTCCATTCATAAGTGATGGTATTTTAGGGATGATCCATTACCCAATCGAATTGAATAATTTGTATCAGGTGACTACAAATGGCCGCCTTGATTTGCAACTTGTATCTAAGATGTTTATTAGATTTTTTGATGTTAAAAAATTGTTTTAAGTGTGAAAATCAGTTGGAAATGTTGAGGAAAATGTGAGATTTTTTAAATATCAGTGAATCAAGTCTTTTTAAAAAAAGAAAAGTTTTGTTGTGTATGATATGATACAAGAGAAAACAGATATAAATATTATCCACCATCTGTTTGTTGTGTAATTGGTTTACATCACTCAAAATAAACACTGATATCATGAATGTTTAGAATTTCCACAATAAAATCATTTATTTTAGGCTATTTAGGCTATTTTTGTTTAATTTTTTGCTATTTTTGACATTATTTAACAACTAATTCAGCATAACTATGCATGAAAATCACTTCCTTATTGGGAATAAATTTTTAATCATGTCATATTTTAGAATTGACATTTTGTGCCAAATAACAATGAGATTTGAGCAATAAATGCACTTGAATTATTGTAGCAATGCTAATTATACATTGCAAGAGGCACATGGAGACATGCACATGTTTTTCAATTCAAGTGTGTGGTGTTGCTATGGTTATTTTGATGGGGAAAATAACAACAAAGTAATGGGGAGTTGCTCATGTGCAATTTTTCATTTTTTCTTTTTTTTTTATTATTATTTTTTTTCTTTTTTTGTTTGAGGTGTGTTTAAAGATTGGACATTTTGATGCAACTGATCAGCTTGTCTTACGACGCTTTTCAACTATTGATTTTGATTTGACTCGTTTTATTGATGAGATTTTTCATTTTCTCACTTGGTGGACAGTGGAACTTGAAAAGAAAGAAAAAAAAATTTATTAAAAATGCGGGATTTAATAAATAAGCTGTAAATGACTTGCATCGTCATGTAATCGAAGTTTGTATTTCTTTTCGGCCATGTTTAGACTATTTTCGTGTATCCTACCGCCGGAGAAAAAAAAAGTGCAACTTCCGGCAACTTCGAAAACGAACATTTTTTTAAATAAAACTAAACAAAATATTGATTTTATTGATTAAATCAATCGATGTTGGTCAAATAATTGATTTAAAAAAAAAAATTCGGTTTGAATTGTTCAAAATGGCGCGAACCGCTTCACTTGATACGTTTTTGTATTATTTATCAATCGGAATTCAAAACACAAAAGAAATGACTAAATCTGAGAATAAAAAACGAAATGAAGTTGCAAACTCGGTGGAACTCGTTTAGGGTACGGAAAATTGAATGTTTGGTGCAACAACCTTGAATTGATGACATCACACGAAGTTTTCTATTGGTCCTTTAATTTGAAGCGGCAAAATGGAGGCGGGTGGTTCCCATGGAAACATTGGCTTGGGTCCAGTTATCACTAGTTTGGCGCCACTTTGAATCAATACGTCTATAAAAATAATTTTTTCTTTTCCGTTTTCTTTTTTCTTTTAAATTTCTTTTCATTTGAAAATAAAAATAGAAAAAGTTTTTGCACATTAGAAATTTGTGTTTCTATGTGAAATACATGCTTCCCTGGATGTGTTTAATGGCTGAACCCAGGGTAGGGCCTTTAGAATTTAGTCATTTGAAAGGCCCTTTCACTCGTTGAATAGAAAAAAGAAACTGGAAGCTGCAAGTTTAGGGCAGAAATTACTATAAGGGATAAGAGTCACAAAAGTGATGAGGAATGTTTGTGTAAACCTGGGAATATCATGTAATCACTGCAACCAAGTGCAGTAGGGTCAATTCAACCAGGGCTGGCTCAGATTTTGAACCTCAAGGGCCCTGCAATTAAAATTTATAAGAAAAATTGATTTTTTGATCAATTCTTTATTGTAAATATTTTGGGGCCCCACACTTTGAGATTTCTTAGAAAATGTGATTATTTTTTTTTATAAAATTCTTTTATCCAAAATATTTTGGGGCCCGTGCTCAGAGGGACCCTGTACTTTTAAATTTCTAAGAAAAATTCTTTTTTTGCAAATATTTTGAGAGCTGCTAATAACTATCACCACAAAACCTCCAGTTGGCCCTGAATTTAACCAAACTTTCTTTGGATGCTATGAAATTCAACTGACATCACACAAAAGAACATTTTTGTGTACATCGGTAAAACTAAAATAAAATTTTAAAAAATGTTGACTTAACACTTTTTTAATTCATTTTCAATGTTAAGAGTCAGATTTATCTCAAATTTATAAGATTGGGTCCATTAATGATGAAATAAAACAGAAAACATCACTTAGAGTGAGCAGGTGGCATCCATTTTGAACGAGGCTGTTTGGTTCGTAAATGTAGAGATGACGTCATACAGTTGAACTTTTTTATCTGAGTGGCTACTAAATCAGTGGAATGAATTTCAATTACATGAAATTTTTTCTCGTCAAATTAAATTTCGTATTTTGTAGTTTGAATTGAATCGTGCTTTAAATATTCAGCTATTGAAAACCATGTCAGTTATTACTTGGATGGTGAGTCATGGTTGACTTTCAACTTTTGTCGGTTAGGTCTGTAATTATGCAAATTTATGCCATTAGCACTATTATTAACTGCAAAGACTTTGAGGCGATTTATTCCCACTTTTATATTTTATGTATTTAATTTCAGCCACTGTTTTTATGTTAGTGGCGACATGCTGTGGTGGTTTTTTTTTTATTTGGTAGTTTTCTTTAGTTTCAGTGAAGTGGTCTCCACTCAAGTGTTTTATGTTTTATCAATTGGTGAAAAGTTAAGAGTTTTAAATGAAGAAAAAAAATAAGAAAAAAGCACACTAACTTATTGAAAACCAAACTGTTAAAGTCACTTTGAAATACAAAAAAAATCATATCAGAAAACTTAACAGCTTAAAAATATCAAAAAACTGTTTAAATGGCTTAAAAACATCAAAAAGCTGTTTAAATAGCTTAAAAACATCAAAATGCTGTTTAAATGGCATAAAAACACCAAAAAAACTGTTTAAATAGCTTAAAAATATTTTTAAATAAGTGTTAAAAGTGCTTAAAAATATTTTTTCGAACTGTTTAAATAGTTTAAAGCCATCAAAAAATTGTTTAAACATCTTAAAACCATAAAAAAAAATGGTTAAACAGCTTAAAACATTTTTAAAAACTGTATATACAGTTTTAAAACATTAAAAAAAAAATGTTTATACAGTTTAAAACATAAAAAAATTGTTTAAACTACTTTAAAACATAAAAAAAAACTGTTTACACAGCTTAGAGACACAAAAGTCTTGTTTAAAAAGTTTTAAAACGTCAAAAATCCTGTTTAAACAACTTTAAAACGTCAAAAATCCTGTTTAAAAAACATTAAAACACCAAAAGACTGTTCTAGCAACTTTTTTTACTAAAATAAAGTAAACAAGTGCTAAAGGTGAATCTGGTTGTGAGATGAAATTTGAAGTGTTAATTAAATTATTTACACTAAACCGTGCACTTAACTTAGCTTTTATTTTAAGGAATGATGATAATACATGTCACTCAGCAGTGCCTAAATGACTTTTGTCATTTTGAAGTCAGTTGCAAGTAATAGCTCATTTAAAGTAGAAATTTAGCATGAGGTTGCTATTTTGTTGTGCTTTTTGAAAATTAATAGCTGTTGAGTAATGGAAAAAAGCAAAAGGGAATTGGTGAAATTCCAATAATAACATGTTTTGACCTTTTCTGTAACTAAAGACAAAATTATGGAGAAAAAAGAAAAGTAAAAAACAGGTTTTAGATTTCAGTAGTTGGGCTTTATATACATTTGACTTTTCTCTAAGATTTATTAATGTGATATGAATTAAAAACAAATTGTTATTCAATTTCAATTTGTTTTTAATTCTTACATAATTAAATATTAAAAAATAATAATAATAAGGCAACAGATAATTTATTTTTTACATTAAATTATTTCCAAATAATTAACGCACATGTGCAAAAGTTAAAATTATTGGTTATAACTTAGACTGGTGTAAATTTAAAAAGTAAAGATTATTGCAAATGGCGTTTGGTTTGATTATCTATCGCCTCAAACAGTTCGACACGCGATATTTTTTAAATTACTACATGGATCGATCTATGTATAGGTTTTAAAATATGATGAACGAAAATAAAAACGAACCATTTTATGTTGTGCCATCCTAGCAATGATTTGGACCATCGAGTTAATCCTGCTTTGATTAAACTAAAAAAAAAAATAATCCAATATCTCGCATTTTGCGTTATAATCTTGGTTTTTTTTATTTATTTTTTTTTTTATTGGATTATAATACAAATAAAATTCTAATCAGTTGCGTGTTTACTACCTGTACGAGGTATAATGCTGGCTCTAGCTTTTTCTGCAAGCGCACGAATCCCGATGTTTAAATTAAACAAATAAAAGAATCTAAATAATATATATTAGTACATAAATTCAAATTCCAGTTGGGAAGTGAATAAAAAAAAGTTCTTTCAGTAACTTGTATTGCAATAGAAGAAAGGTAATAATAATAACAACAGTGATAGTAACTTCCCGGAAAGTGTACGTGAGAAAGCGTCGAATTCCACGAGAGTCAGCGGAGTTTATCGAGGTCAGTTGGGTGCTACACACTGCAATTACTCATTAAAATCAACCATGATTAAGGGTTTCTTCGGCATATGTAGAAGACCTTGAGTGGGGACATTTATTGTTGAAGTACTGCCTTGACTCTTGCTGTTACCAAGGTTAAATTACAAATGAGATAGAGAGAGAGAGAGAGAGAGAGAGAGAAAGAAAAAAGAAAAAGCAAAAAATAGCCAGTTTTGAATGAATTCCATTTTTTTGAAATAAAATTAATTTCCTGTTTTTATTTTCAGCATTTTCTCATTGAGTGGTTTTGAAGATTAATTATAGACTTAATTTCTGTTGATGGATATTGGAAAGTATTGTTGCTGTTTGGTTTAATTAATTAATTCTGACTATTTTTTTTTCTTTCTTTTTCTCTTTAAGTGTAGGAGTTTTGTTGGTTGCCATGGACGCCATTTTTATTCCTAGGATTACTGGATTCTCTTGGTGTTTAGATTTCTTAGATTTTCTAGCACCATTTGAATTCAGTTCATCCGAGGAGACTTGATTCAACTGAAAACAAATCAATCATTCATTTTGGATGCATTTCATTCATAGTTATTGACGGGAAAGTTAACCATTCATTTTATATTTACTGCTATGAATTCTATAATTTGAAAATAAAAACGAAAATACTTCTATTCATCTTTATTGATAAATCATCTTGAAAACCAAGATAAAATTTGTGAATATTTCCATAATTTTTCATAGGAATTTTTAGATTATATTGCAAGAATTCTTGGCAACATGCAGACAAACTTCTCAAATGGACACATTCCGAGGTACTGTATTAAAAGTGATCAATTTGGAAGCTCCTTAAAAAGTTTAACACAATTTATTTACTTAGGTAAACTTGTTTCAAGTGCTCCAGAGCAAATCACGTGATGCTGGGACGAAATTCACCTCTGGTTGATGAACTGTGATGTTGCTGTATATTTATGTGTAATGAGATTCGTGTTATTTTATGTAGTCAAGAGTGAAATTTCTTTATCAGTTTTTTTATTTGATTTAATATAGGTTTGGAGATTATGTTTTTTTAACTTCAAATAACTAACAATTTGTTTTTATAAGTTACATTCTGAACGTATAAACGTAATCAACAACTTATAACTTATATCTATCAGTTATAAGTTATTTAAAGTTACAAAAAAAGTAATCGCCAAACTTCTATTAATGACACTACCTTTTTTTTTTCTGAAATACTTAAAAATAAGATCAACTGCAATTGAAATAAAACTGAATTTGGATCCCAGATTGGTTTTATTGATTTTATAGTTCAATAATTTATTTTAGTTGATTTCAAATCAAGGAAATTTGAGGTGACATCTGGTGTCAGCATAGCCAACCACTGTTTCAAAGATATAGACACGTGGATGCGGATCTATCACAAAAAAAAGTTCCAAAAAATTGAAAAAAACCAAAAAATATGTGACTAAAATAAAAATAAATAAAAATTTAAAAACTGTCCATCATTGTCAATTACATTTATTGTATAGTTGTGGAAAATAAAAACTTCCATTTGGTTTAACCAGGTGGCATAAAAATCCATTGAGATTTAATCGGCGCTGTATATAAAGCTAATCTACATAGCGCTATTAGCGCTAATTTACGAAAGGCTAATGCTATTTTGGTTACCAATGTAGGGCTAATTTACAAAAAGCTAAAAAAAAAATTAGCGTTTCGTCCGGTTGTGACAGACGAAAGGCTAACCTAACCTAACCTAACCTAACCTGACCTAACCTGACCTAACCTAACCTGACCTAACCTAACCGGCTCGACTGGCTTCGCACGGCCCCGACCCCTGAACATGTTAGCTAACATATTTTGACGTAAAATTCATTAGCGTTTTGTCTGGTCTAACCAGACGAAACGCTAATAAAACGGTTTTTTTTAGCCCTTTGTAATTTAGCCTTACATCCGATATCAATATACCATTAGCCTTTTATAGGTTAGCGCTACGTACCATTAGCGCTACGTTGGTTAGCTCTATATACACATTCCCGATTTAATGACATCAGTTTTGGCTGTATGAAATTAAATGTTCAATTATAGTAATACATACACATATTTTCTAGATAGTCATTATAATTCTTTTTTTAATCTCCTGTACTTTACACAATTCAAATGAATTACATTTTCGTATATAATAATAACATATAAGCACATCTGAAAGCAAATAAACAAATTACTTAATTAATTAACTCTTAAATTTACAATTTTTTAATAATCCTATCCATCATCTCTTGCAAAAAAAAATATCTCTCCTGCCTAGAATTTCGAATTTATAATTACTAAATACCAAACATTTCTAATCAATAATTTGATCAAGAAACATGAAATCTAATTTTGAAAACTAGAACCTAAAGGTGTATTGCACACGCAGCAGGTGACACTTAAAAGCAGACGCGCACGTCGTTTGCCGCTCTCGATTCGTGCAAGCTTCGGAATCGACTAAACTGAATCTCACTCTATTTACATGCAGAAGAATTGAGGAAAATCGGACAAAATCATCTGTACAACGCAAATATCCTGCTGACTAGGCGGTGATTCGTCTTTCAAAATTCTCTGAAAACAGCACTGTAGATCACAACGCCTGTGCTGATGCTCCACGTAATCCGAGTTCCTCAACACCAAATGACATAATTTCACGTACAAATTGCGTCTCTAAAAAGTAAAAATTCAAATTATAAAAATTTAACATCTCGCATAAGCAAACGCTATACACACCGCTAATTTACGTACGGCTAAACAATATACCGCTAACGGAAACGCTAATAATTTTCATTATTTGCGTCACGGATGTACTGCTGAAGTTATATTATTAAAAATATATTTTTAGCGGTAAATCCGTTAGCGTTACGTAAATTAACTGTATAAACACGCTCCCAAAAAAAATTCACCTCGTCTTCCGGCGGCAGATCCGTTATGTTCCGCACTATGATGTCGAGCATGACTTTCATGTCGTTCGTGTAAAAGAAACACGCCGTGTCTGGAGACGTAAAAATATCCTTGAGTAATTTCAAACTTGAATTTGGCCACTTCGGACTGTGCTCGAACATGCAAACGGGATCCTCTAAACAGGAATTAATCAGTTTTCATGTTCAGGTATTGTAATTCATCGTTACCTTCTCGGTTCATTAATAAAAGAAGCTTTTCGGTCAATACTTTGGCTGCGTTCCTTTGTTTTAGACCTTTAATTACAAAGTTGTCGTGAATTTGTTTTGCGTGAAGATTAATTGCCATGAGAACGGCCACAAACAAGTCGGGAACTTGATCGTCAATGTCGGTACTCGGGGGGTGCTCCATCGTGTCCAGCAGAAAACAAACGAAATTTTTATTTATGTACTCTGCAAAAGTAATAAAAAAATAAATAATTAATTTGTAAAAATTATAAAAACTGTAAAAAGAATTGTATAAATCGTAAAAATTGTGAAGTAAAAATCGTAAAAATTGTGAAGTAAAAATCGTAAAAATTGTGAAGTAAAAATCGTA
>JAQFXT010001817.1:0-15038 GCA_034683725.1 Strigamia crassipes
AATTTTGATCATTTTTGAGCAATTTTGATCATTTTTGAGCAATTTTGATCATTTTTGAGCAATTTTGATCATTTTTGTGAAATTTGTGACCATTTTGAGCAATTTTGATCATTTTTGTGACATTTTTGAGCATTTTAAACATTTTTGAGCATTTTAAACATTTTTGAGCATTTTAAACAGTTTGAGCATTTTAAACAGTTTTCAGCATTTTTATTTTTATTAATGGTCATTTATAATTTTTGTTTTTGAATATTTGGAGAGATTTGCTGTTATTGTGAGCATTTTCTAGTCAATTTGGGAGTTTGACAATATATTGGGCCATTTGTAGATTGTTTGTTGATATTTGTGGATATTTGTTGACATCTGTGGATATTTGTTGGCATTTGGTAGATATTTGTTGACATTTATGGATATTTGTTTACATCTGATCTGTGGATATTTGTTGACATTTTGGACCATTTGTAAATATTTTGGAAATTGATGAACATTTGTAGATATTGTGAAAATAAATGAACATTTTAGTGGAACTTATTAGCGATTTGTGGACATTTTATATACAATGGTGGACATTTTAGACATTGGTAGACTTTTAAGACATTTTTAGACATTTTAAACATTGGTGACTATTTGATAAATATTTGTAGAAATACATTTATAAACATGTTTTTTACACATTGGTGGACATTTAAAACATTTATAGAAATTTGTGGACATTTTATAGACATATGTAAACATTTTAGACATTTGTGGACATTTCAGACATTTGTAGACATATTAGACATTTTAGAGACATTTTTGGACATTTTGGAAACATTTTTGGACATTTTAGAGACATTTTTGGACATTTTAGAGACATTGTTAGACATTTTAGAGACATTTTTGGACATTTTAGAGACATTGTTAGACATTTTAGAGATCTTTTTGTAAAGTTTATAAACATTTATGTACACTTATGGACATTTGTTGACATTTTAGAAATCTTTTTGTAAAGTTTATAGATATTTATAGACATTTTAAACACATTTTGTGAACAATTGTGCAAAACTAATGAGCAATTATGAAAAATTTCTAAACATCTTGAAAACTATTTCTGGACATCTATTTTGAATAGCTAAAGTAATTAGGGATCATTTCATAAATTTAATGAACCTTTTTGGAAACTTCCTGACATTTCTTCCTCCATTGAACCAAAAAAAAAAAAAAAAAAAAAAAAATACAATAAAAATATAATCCCCAAAAAAAAATCATACCCAATTAATTTTTCATTTCATTTACCTCCAAAAAAAAAATAAATAAATAAAAAAAAAAATAATAATAATAAAAATTAAAAAAAAAAAAAAAAAAAAAAAAAAAAAAAAAACACCACTAGAGTGTATGCCATATATCTTCAACTCTCCCAACAACACACTTAGAAGACAATTTATTCCACTCTCAACTTGTGTCATTCCTGACAAGTTGCTGCAGGTCTAAACCCTTTTTATCACTTATTTACTTTGAATAATGAGTAACACTCATTTCCACAACCCTGCTTGACTCAACTCCCTAAACCAACCTAACAAATAAATAACTCCACAACCAAGCACACATACAAGTATATCCCTTATGACGAAACACTTTACCAAAAAAAAATAAAAAAAAAAAATCACCTGAGTCATATCACATAATTTCACATAATTTCTCACAATTACAAATTAATCACACCTCTGAAAAAAAAAAAAAAAAAAAAAAAAAAAAAATCAGTGATTGGTAATACAATTCCACAACATTTAAATCACTCAAGTGTCATCACCGGAGCAAATAAAAGCTAAATAAAGAGCGTGAAGGTGGAGAAGTGAAACCCAACTGCTTATCGTTTGACATAAATTGTTTATACCAGTTTCGAATTTCCTCTCACATCTGCTTTTGCTAACCTACCCCTCACCAAGTGTGGCAGTGCGCCAATCACGTGGTCTAAGAGAAGAGTGAGAAACTCGGCTCACCACTCACTGGCTCATTGTGCGTCTGGGAAGCCGAGAGAACGCTCGTTTGCCGCGCTCGCGACTCCCAGTTTACTCACTACCCGCGATCATTCATCCGGTATATATATATATATATATATACACACACACACATATATATATAAAAATTCGAGATTTCCATATTGATTCGAAAAATGTGGTGTTGGGCCACACCGCTCCTAGTGGCCTTGCTATTCGATGCTAATTGCTTCGGATTGGCAGACAACGCGTCTACCGGCGACCAAACGGTAAGTTTTACCTTTTTTAACACTAATTTTTTATTTATTTTTAAAATTAAAAAATTTAAAAAAAAAATTTTTTTTTTTTTTGGTGGGGGGTTTTGTTAGTTTTCAAAGTTGCAAACTTTTAATGGTTTATTTTGTATTTCTTGAAAAGTTTTTCTTCTTCTGAGAAAGACGGGAGTAAAAATGCTTTTTCTTCAAACAACAGACGTGCGTTGAATTCGCAATGAGTTTGGTGCATGAATTTGCGTGTTTTTCAAGATGAGTTTATTCGTTATTCAATTAAAAGTTTTTAAAAAAAAATTAAAAAAATAAAAATTAAAATTAAAAACAGTTCAAAATCAAATTAATTTTGATATTAATTACAAAAGAGGTCGGTTTTCACTCGCGAGGAATTAATTAAGCAAAAAAAAATCATAAAATTAGAGAAAAGTAATAAGAAAAATAAAAATAAAATGTTGGGGTTTGTAATGATTGAATGGTTGATGTAAAAGGGGAGGTAAAGATGGGGGCAAGAGGGTTGTTATGGGGTCAAGTTTGAGTCGCCTCTGTTCACCAATTTCCTTCCAGCATAGTGCACATGGGAACAAGTTGTGAAGTGAGTGTGGCACTTTAAACATGAATTGCTCCGAGCAAATATTTCTCACAATATTTGGCTGCTAGGAAAAGGAAAGGTCACACACTGTCTTTTCTCTCAGGCTTTTAGTACACACTGCACAGAGAGTGTTAACTTTTTTGACTGGTGTGATTTAGGGCCCTGTATCTTATGGAGGAATAAAGATGGAGGTGAAAATGGCTCCCTGTGGAGAAAAATTTTTTTTTTTTTTTTTTTTTGGTTTTTTTTTTTTTTTATGGATGTTATTATATGGAATAATTTGTTTGTTTTTTGGTGTGTTTGAGGAGAAAAAGTTGGAGTTTTTGTTGTGAAATTGGATTTTGGGGCTGATTGGGGCAAAGTGGGCCCAGGTGGGGGCTAAATGGGGCTTGATTTCTTGAATTTTTTTTTAAAGTTTTGTCATTTTATCGCGTGTTTTCGATAGGTTAGTCTCTGTGAAATTGGATTTTGGGGCTGAATGGGGCATAATGGGTCCAGGTGGGGCTAGATGGGGCTTGATTTATTAAAAAATTGTCAAGTTTTGTAACTTTTTCGCGTGTTTTTGATGGAAATCTCTCTGTGAAATTGGATTTTGGGCCCAAATGGGGCAAAAAGGGCCCAAATAAGGCTTGATTTATTAAAAAAATTGTCAAGTTTTGCAATTTTTCGCGTGTTTTCGATAGAAATCTCTCTGTGAAATTGGATTTTGGGCCCAAATAGAGCAAAAAGGGCCCAAATGGGGCAAATAAGGCCCAAATGAGACAAAAAGGGCCCAAATAAGGCTTGATTTATTAAAAAATTGTCAAGTTTTGCAATTTTTCGCTTGCTTTCGATAGAAATCTCTCTGTGAAATTGGATTTTGGGCCCAAATGGAGCAAAAAGGGCCCAAATGGAGCAAAAAGAGCCCAAATGAGGCATAAAGGGTCCAAATGAGGCTTGATTTATTAAAAAATTGTCAAGTTTTGCAATTTTTTCGCGTGTTTTTGATAGAAATCTCTCTGTGAAATTGGATTTTGGGCCCAAATGGGGCAAAAAGGGCCCAAATGAGGCAAAAAGAGCCCAAATTGTCAAGTTTAGTCCTTTTTTTTGCTTATTTTCAATGAATTTGTCTCTGTAAAATAAGATTTTTAGCCCAAATGGGGCACAATGGGACAAAATAGGCCCAAAGTTGACTCGATTTATTGAGAATTTGTCAAGTTTTGTTATTTTTTTCGCGTGTTTTCAACATGTTTAGACTTTTCTTTGCGATAAACATTTGGTAGATCAGTGCAGTTTGCATCTTTGATGTTTTCTCCGGAGCAATTGTACGGCACATACACAGCAAGGATGAAAAATCGAAATTTACTCTCAAGCCCAGACGCAGGCAAATGTCAATATTGGATGATGTCGGAGGCTTTTTTACGACCCCCCTGAAACCCCCCCCCCCTCCCCCCCCAAAAAAAAAAAAAAAAAAAAAAAAAATCCTTTTAATGTAATATACCTTTGTACAGCGACGTCCATTATTCATCAATCATCTCAGGAAAGCGATTTCTTCAAATGCCATTTTCCGCACCAATTTCATGCCCGCTTAAACAATCCAATCAAAACACTCGAAATTAATCGGATAATCAAGACGAATTAATCAAAAAAAGCATTTTTATTTATGTTTATCACGATTTATTTTTTTTTTCCTTGCTCATCGCCTCGTTGAAGGTCAAGGCGATGATTTTGATACGACACGTTTTCTTTGTTCGTTGCATCTTCGCCATCATCAGTTACACTCGCAAAACGAAAAAAAAAAAAAAAAAAAAACTTTGGGTGTACAGGGAACCAAGATAGATGTAATTGTGTATTCACAGCGACAAACTATCGAGTAAAATAGGTGAAAAGTTCATAAAAAGCCGCCACTTAAGCGTTGAACGCTTTTATTTTATCCTTTCGCTCGTTTGCAATGTTTCATTTTTATTGCTCTTAATTGCATAACGTTGCAAATGACGCAATTTATTTCCCATATAATTACCCCAGTGTGTGTAGGAAATGGAATCGTAGTTTTTTTTATTTTTTTTTTATTTTTTTATTATTTTTTTTATATTTTTTAATTTTTATTTTATGCGTTTTGTGTGTGAAAAGTGGCTGAAAAAGAAAACCCCATTTCGATTATTGCGCTTCAGGTGACAGTTTTATTAAAAGTCCTTTTCGCAGATTAAAGTTAGACGTGTACATAAAGTGTTGGGTGGAAATTTTTTTTTCAGCGAAATATGAGTTGTGCAACTCCGATTTAAAAGTGAAAAATGAAACGACGAGCAAATTCACGCTTTTTGCACTGCGAATAAATGCACAATCCAAGCGTGCACAACTTATAGCTGTGGCTCGGTGACGCCGTATCAAAATCCATCACAATCAGCTGAGAAATCAATACAATAACCCCCACCGCACAAACCCACACATTTATAAAATAATAATCTAAAAAAAAAATATTTTTTTTTCTCCAATTTTTCACTTTTTTAGACCAAAAATTCAAAAATCCCAAAAAAAAAAATTTTTTATTTTTATTATTTAAATATAAATATAAATAAAAGTTATTACATGTCATTCAAAACTGAAAGAAAAAAAAAATTCATTTTTATTTATCATATTATCAATAATAACCAACGAAAAGTGTTTTTTGGGTTTTTTCCCATTGGGATATATCTATGCGTAAAAAAATTTATTTAAAAAAAAAATAAAAATAGTTTATAGCCACTTTTGCATACAAAATCGATTTGTATGTGTAATTCTCATCAAACTGCACCACTAACTTTAAAATTACCATTTTTTCCAACCTAAAAACCACAAAACACAAAAAAAAAAAATAATAATGATTTTCTGCCAAAAAAAAAAACCCAAAAAAAAAAAAAAAAAAAAAAAAAAAAAAACTTTATTTTATCCACGAACCGCGTGTACCCCAATGCACACATGCAACACACCACATTTTATCTTCCTCCTTGGTCACATTAAGAAAAATGGATATGACAAGCAAAAAGAAGAAGAAAAAAAATCATTTTAAAAATTCAACCATTCTCCATTTCCAAACCCAATTTAGGCGTTTTCGCTATTTCCTGGGTAGAAACTTTGGAGTTTTTGTCAGGCCACCTGGTTGGCTAGGGGGCTAACCGCAAACTGCAGTTGTGTGGGTGTGGCCAGGTGGGAACCCTCACACCTGGGCTGCCTTTGAATAGGTACCTGCTGAGCTTGTCGGGCTCTTTTACCTCAAACATAAGGCTTTTGATTTTGATTTGATTTTTTTCTCTCTTCGTTTTTGACCGTTAAGGGGGTGCTGGCACCGCTGGGTGATGGCTGGAATGCTCGGAATGTGTGGAATGTCACGAGTGGGCTTCCGGTTCAATAAATTGTAGCAGAAATTGAAGAATTAGAGGAAAAATCGCGTCGAAAACTCGAAAAATGCAACGCGCTTTTTGGTTTTTGTAAATGCAATGCGTGTATTGCGGGGAAGCACCGAAATCGCTTTGTGTTTTGTACGGGCAAAACAATTTATTTTTTTTGCTACCCCCGATCTATCTAAATCGTAGATCATCTTCTTATCACGTGAAAAAAAGTTTGTGTAAGTAAAAGCAAGCTGTAAATCATACATTTCCTGTGCGAATTTCTTTTGCTTGCTGCTCTGAAAGTGGCAATGATTGCTTGAGCCATGTGAGGTATTTTGACAGTGAAACCTGAAAGGGTAGAGGAGCCATTTGCACTGGAAATAGGCCTTCAGGTGGGTTTTTTTTTCTTCAACAGTAGTAAAAAAAAAAAAAAAAAAAAACAACAAACGATGTGGAAATGTGTTTGAAAAATATTCAATATTTGGTTTTGTGGGGGGTGGGCTTTTCTGCATTAATTTTCATGTGTTTTTTAGATTTAATTAAAAGCGTTTGGGGAATTTTATTTTGATAAGGTTTTTGAAGTTTTCAGCGATATGAATACAATAACTCATGCTTTTAAAGAGTTATTTGAACAAAGAAATTGCTGGGATTTTTAAGTTGTGAGTGAAGCAAACATTCGATTTTTTTAAAATTTTTAAAATTTTTTTTTTTTGTAAATTGATAAGAAAGAAATTTAGACATAAAAGTATTAAATTAGGTTGATTTGAGTTGGTTTCAACAAAGAAATTAAAGTTTTGAGTGAAATAAATAAGTTTTTCTCAATTTAAATTGATAACACATAAATTTTTGCCTTAAAACCATTAAATCAGCTTTATTTGAATTGGTTTTAATAAATCATTTAAAGTTTTGAGTGAAATAAGTAATTTTTATTTTCAATTATAAAATTCCTGATTTATTGTATTTTGTTTTCAATTATAAAATTCCTGATTTATTATTGTATTTTGTTTTCAATTATAAAATTCCTAATTTATTGTATTTTATTTTTAACATTTTTTAAAATTGGTAACAGATAAATTCATGCCTTAAAACCACTAAATCAGCTTTATTTAAATTGGTTTCAATACATAACTTTTTCTCAATTAAAAAATTCCTGATTTATTTTTAAAATTAATAAAAGAGAAATTTATGCATAAAACCATTAAATCAGCCATATTTGAAATGGTTTCAACAAATAAAATTAAAATTATTGAATAAACTAAATAATCAATTAAAAAAATTCCTAATTTATTTTATTTTATTTTTAATTTGAAAAAAAAAACAAATTAAAAACAAATCAATTTATGCCTTAAAACCATTAAATCACCTTAACATGACTAATTTTCAACAAAAATAATTAAAGCTTTGACTAAAATAAACACTTTTATCTCAATTAAAAAAATTCCTCATTTATTTATTTTAATTTTCAAAAATTTTAAAAATTTCTAACTACAAAAATCCAAACTAAAACCTTAGTATTTCCAGCACATTTTGGTGACAGATGTGTAATATTGTCAGGACGTCTTCACCATCTGACAAAAAAAAAAAAAGAAGAACATTTCACGTTTTTGCCCATAAGAGAAAAGGAAAAGAATTTAAATATAAACAGGAGTGATAAACTTTTATCACAAAAATATAAATAAAAGAGATAAAAATGCATTTCGCAGAGTGCAGTGAAACTTGATATGGAAAAATTTGATAAAAAGCAAAATGTCAAATTTGAAAGCAAATCTAAAATAAAATAATAAAAAGAAACAAAATGTCGTCCGATTGTATTTAACTAGACAAAAGCAATTTGTTTTCGCGAAAGTAACCTTCAAAGTTCATCTCAAATGACGTAACAAGGGCCTTTAAGGTGAGGCATTGAACGCTTTAACCAGTCTGGCCACTTGGCCAATGAATCACAGAGAAAGCACAAAATTTTTTTTTTAACGTGAGATTTAACCCTTTCCCACACATAAATCAAGATGGCGTTCGTAACCTAGCGAGGAAAAGGTATAAGTATGCTAGCAAAAGTGATTTATGGGATGTGATGGAGTTTTGATGGATTTGAGGTTCGCGGGGAATTAAATGAGTGTGTAGCGGTATCGGTGTTTTTAAGACTCCCGTGTTAGTCGTTTTAGTCGTTTTAGTCGTTTTGTGAGAGTGGAATTCGTGGTGGTTGATGGTGTATTGATCAAAAGGGATTTGTTCGAGATTGGTTTAGTTTTTAATGGATTTGGTGATTTTTTTTTGGATTTTTTTTTTTTTTGTGTGGAAAGTTTGAGGGTTGGTAAAAGGTGGGCTGGAATTTTACGGATTTTTGTTTACTCGTAAAAATTGTTAGTTTTAGAAAAGTTTTAATTTTTTTTTTTAATTTTTTTTTTGTAAGGGTGATATTCAGAAGTGTTATAAATATTGTCAGTTGTTGTTTTGTTTTGTTTGTGCTAATTTTCCACTAATTTTTGTAAGTTTTGAATGTTTCCAAAATGTAGAGTACATTTTCTTAAATTTGTTCAGTTGTCCCAATTTTTCTCTAATTTTGCTCAGTTTTCCCGATTTTTCCCCAATTTTGCTCACATTATTCCCAATATTTCTCAGTAAACCCAAATTTTTTCAGGTTTCCCAATTTTTTGCAATTTTGCTCAGATTTCCCAAAATTTTCACATTTTGCTCACAGTTTTTCCAAATTTTCCAAATTTTGCTCAGATTTCCCAAATTTTCACATTTTGCTCACAGTTTTTTCAAATTTTTCCAATTTTGCTCAGTTTTCCAAAATTTTCACATTTTGCTCAGTTTTTCCAATTATTTCCAATTTTGCTCAGTTTTCCCCAATTGGCTCACAGTTTTCCCACTTTTGCTCAGATTTCCCAAATTTTCCAAGTTTGCTCACACTTTTTTCCAATTTTTCCAATTTTGCTCAGTTTTCCCAAATTTTCACATTTTGCTCACAGTTGTTCCAAATTTTCCCAATTTTGCTCAGTTTTTCCAAATTTTCACATTTTGCTCACAGTTTTTCCAAATTTTCCAAATTTTGCTCAGTTTTCCCAAATTTTCACACTTTGCTCAGTTTTCCCAAATTTTCACATTTTGCTCACAGTTGTTCCAAATTTTCCCAATTTTGCTCAGTTTTTCCAAATTTTCACATTTTGCTCACAGTTTTTCCAAATTTTCCAAATTTTGCTCAGTTTTCCCAAATTTTCACACTTTGCTCAGTTTTTCCAATTATTTACAATTTTGCTCAGTTTTCCCAATTTTTAAAAACTGTTGTTCACAGTTTTCCAAATTGTGCTCGGTTTTCTTAATTTTGCTCACAGTATTCCCCATTTCCTTTAACAATTTGGCTCAGTATCCCCAAATTTTCAGCTTTTTGCTCAGTTTTTCCAAATTTTCCCATTTTGATCAGTTTTCCAAAAATGTTCACAATTGTACTCAGTTTTCCCAAATTTTCACAATTTTGCATTGCTCCTAGTTTTCATAATTTTTACTAAATTTTTCCAAAATTTGATCATTGCTACAAACATTTTCCCAAATATTGATCATTTCGATTAAATTTTCCAAATGCTGATCATTTCTATTAAATTTTCCAAATGTTGATCATTTCTATTAAATTTTCCAAATTGTGATCATTTCTATTAAATATCACCAATTTTCTACACTTTCTACCCAATTTTCCTAAAGTTTCACCAATTTCCACTAAATTTTTCTAAAGTCTCATCCATTTTCTTCAATTCTCCCTAATTACCTTCAATTTGCCCAAATTGGCTTCAATAACTTCCAAAAACTTTTCTTCAATTTCCCCTCAACTTCCCAAAATACCCTCCAATTATTCCAATAAATCCTCCAAACTCATTCCCGCAAAACCACCCAATTAAACAAACATTTTATTTCTTCACCAGTCTTCAACGAGCGACATAAACTGCAACGTGGAATGCCCGCACTCGCGCCCCAAACCCGTGTGCGGTTCAGACGGACGTACTTACTTCTCCAGGTGCGAACTACAACGCCAAGTCAAATGCGACGGCAACAGAGTCCACTTTAAACACCGCGGCAAATGTGCAGGTAAAATCAAAATCAAAAAATCAAAAAATCAAAAAAATCAAAAAAATTTAAAAAATCATAAAATCAAAAAAATCAAGAATTTTAATTTTAAAAAAACTTTAAATAAAAAAATAAAAAATTAATAAATCAACAAATCATAAAATCAAAAATATCAACAAATCATAAAATCAAAAATATCAACAAATCATAAAATCAAAAATATCAACAAATCATAAAATCAAAAATATCAACAAATCATAAAATAAAAAATATCAACAAATCAAAAATCACTCAAAAAATCATAATGGTTAAAAAATCAACAAATAAAAAAATCAAAAAAATAAAAAAATAAAAATATCAAAATATCAAAAAATCAAAAAATTAACAAATCAAACAATCAACAATTCAAAAAAAATCAAAAAATCATAATAATTAAAAAATCAACAAATCAAAAAATCAACAATTTAAAAAAACTCAAAAAATCATAATAATTAAAAAATCAACAAATCAAAAAATTAACAAATTAAAAAATCAACAAATCAACAAATCAACAAATCAAAAAATCAACAAATCAACAAATCAAAAAATCAACAAATCAACAAATCAAAAAATCACAAAATCAAAATATCAAAATATCAAAAAATCAAAAAAAAAAAAAATCAACAAATCAACAAATCAAAAAATCACAAAAACTCATAAAACCATAATAATTAAAAAAAAAAAAATTTAAAAAAAAGTAAAAATTAAAAACTTTTAAAAACTTTGAAAACTCTTTAAAAGAAACCCCTTTAAAATCGCAAACCATAAATTAATACGCAACGTCATTGGCAAACGACGGAGGCATCGAGCAGGCTGGATAATATGATTAGAAGGCAATTTGTTTCAGTTAGTTTGTTGTTGCCACCATACTGCTCCAGTCGAGGGAGCAATTGGACACGTAGTTTGGAATTCTTTATCGCAATTCCCACAGGTGTGATTGGCGCATGCGCACAATGAACACCTTGCCCATTATGCATCAATTTAAAGGCAGCAGCCCGAGGTAAACACTCAAACGCAAATGCCACCGGGACCAATAAAACGTCCACTTTCTAGCGCCTGCCATTGTTAACATTGTTGATACACACAGCAGTCAAATTCTTTTTATTATGCCGCCGTTTGTGGAATAATTTTTACCATTTTTCTCATTTTTCTCATTTTTTTAATGCAAAAATGGACAAGTGCTTAAGGAATTTTAATATTGGAATCCGATGAATTCGTTGACACAAATTATGCCAATGATTTTGAATTTACTAGCGGAGCGTGCAAATTGATTTGCTTCTTGAATATCATGCAAAACTGCTGATTAATAATTCATTTACAAGTTTAAATAATATAAAAAAAAAAAAAAAATTAAAAATGGAGGGGATTTGAAGTAGCAAAACAATCTTGCATGTTTTATTCAAACAACTTTTATTGTTTTTATTATTTTTTGCATTATTTCATCATCTTTTCATAAAGATGCATTTTTTTTTTACAGTCAGTTTACATGTGTTCACAATGCTAATCATTTTTTATTCCAACTGGAGCGTAACAAATAAAGTGCGCATGAGGCTCAGAAAGTTTAGATTTTTTATTTTTGTTTAAGCTTGGAAATTGTGTTGAATTTCTGCATAAAATGTCTCACAAGCAGTGAAGATTTTATTAATTATTAACTAATTAATTTAATTAATTTAATTTAATTCACATTTTAATTATTTTTTTTTTTTAATAAATATTTTTAATTCACATTTTTTAACTATATTTTATACATATATATATTTTCTATATAATTTTAATATAGTTTTTCTATAGTTTTTTTTTATACATTTTCTATATAATTTTAATATAGTTTTTTCTATATATTTACTATATAATTTTTATATAGTTTTTTTATATATTTTCTATATAATTTTTATATAGTTTTTCTATATAATTTTAATATAGTTTTTCTATATATTTTCTATATATTTTCTATATAATTTTAATATAGTTTTTCTATATATTTTCTATATAATTTTAATATAGTTTTTCTATATATTTTCTATATAGTTTTTCTATATATTTTCTATATAGTTTTTCTATATATTTTCTATATAAATTTTCTATATATTTTCTATATAGGTTTTATATTTTTTTAAATTTTATGTAACATTAAAAAAGTTGTTTTAAAGTTAAGTGTTTGGTGTATTTTGTCAGCCGGAAGTGGTTGAGTGCATGTTGATGCAACAAAAGCTATATGAGCGTGCTGTTTAGTTTATACAAATGAAGCCAGCTGGTGGTGAGTTTGGAAAGTTTTTCCTTTTCAAATGCAAAACTGCTGGGCTCATTAGTGAAGAAAAGAGAGTGGAAAGAGAAATAATTCATGATTCCTAATGTAAATAAAGCTGGAGGGGAAAAAAGGAGATTTTTTAAAAGATATAATAAATTTTTCATAAAGTTTAAAATTGAAATTAACTTTAATGAAAATTATTTATTCACTGACAAACCATTCTCATTGGTCGATGATCAAATTGGTTCTCCCACAATGCTGGTGCGAAATTAATCAGTGAAATAAACCTATAGTCATCATTTCCTACTTATTAGATCTAAAAGTCACTTTAACAAAAGGCAATAATATTCTTTTTTGCCATTTTGAGATTATCTAAAGTCATTTTTAAGCATGATCTGTTTTGGCTCTCACAAAAGTGGGTTCATCAATAAGTCCAATTTGTATATGCAAAAGTTACTACTGGTTTTCTTCCTTAATTACATAAGTTACTTTTGTAAAGGCATTAGTCACTTCTGGTTTTCTTACTTTTCCACAAATCACTTTTGTAGAAACAAAAATCCCTTTTACTTTTTTGCTTTTCCATAAATCACTTTTGTAGAAACAAAAATATCTTTTTCTTTTTTTCTTTTCCATAAGTCACTTTTGTAAAAACAAAAATCCCTTTTACTTTTTTGCTTTTCCATAAGTCACTTTTGTAAAAACAAAAATCCCTTTTGCCTTTTTGCTTTTCCATAAGTCATTGTTGTAAAAACAAAAATCCCTTTTACTTTTTTGCTTTTCCATAAGTCACTTTTGTAAAAACAAAAATCCCTTTTGCTTTTTTTCTTTTCCATAAGTCACTTTTGTAAAAACAAAAATCCCTTTTACTTTTTTGCTTTTCCATAAGTCACTTTTGTAAAAACAAAAATCCCTTTTACTTTTTTGCTTTTCCATAAGTCACTTTTGTAGAAACAAAAATCTCTTTTACTTTTTTTTTCTTTTCCATAAGTCACTTTTGCAGAAACAAAAATCCCTTTTGCTTTTTTGCTTTCTCATAAGTCACTTTTCTAGAAACAGAAGTCGCGTATGATTTTCTTCCATTTCCATAAGTCACTTTTTGTTTCAGCAAAAATCATTTCTAATTTTTTTTTTTACATTTCTACAAGTCATTTTTGTATAAGCCGAAATCACTTTTGTTTTTATTCTTTCCTGTAAGTCACTTTTGTCGTCACTATTGTACGAGCAAAATTCACCTGTTTTCTCCCTTCTCCACATTCACTTTTGTAATCACTTTTGTAATCATTTTTGTACAAACAAAAACCACTTCTCATTTTCTTTTTTTCCTTGAGTCATTTACAAATAATTGAAGAAAAAAAAATTTCCTAAAATTTAGCAATCCCAAAAGTAATCGCAAAATGCGAAATTAAAAACCGCAAAAGTCACATAACTCAACGTGCCGCGATTAATTTTAATAATTTAACGATTCAATTACTTCTATTTAAAATTTTTCAAAATGTAAATTAAGCTTCAATTAATTCGCATACGCAAACACACTCGATCTTGTCTTATTTAAATTTTGCTGATTAAATTCCAAAGAATATTAACCGCAAATTGAAAAACAAAAAATACACTTCGCGACAAGTGAGCTTTGCGGCACAACACCCCGCGGTAAACAGATTCGCAATCGAAAACAGAAACAATCACGTAAAAAAAAAAAAAATTAACAACCCTCAGAATTTAACAATATTTAACAATAAAATTAATCAAATCTTACCCAATCAATATCCACAAGCTTCATTAAACTCTTGTTTGTTTTTATTAGAATTTTAATATTGCGTCGAGTGTAATGATGATGTTCATGCATGATGGCTGGCAGGGCATGCGCTATGAGATTACATTAACATAAAACTGTAAACCCACCAACCAGGAAATGAAGACATTTCTTCAAATTTATTGTAATATGAATTTCTAGTATTAGTATCATAAATTATATTTTTTTTTTTTTTTTTTAAATAAAAATAAAAATAAAACCTCGTACAAATAACATGGGAAAATAATTTAGATAAAACTGGATTTTTCAAATCAAATTCCTCTGCGGTTTGTTACAGAGCGATCAATTACAGACAGACTGATATTGCATTTTTAAAGATTACTCAGCCCATTTCAAGGTTTCCCAATTTTTTTATTTTTTATTATTATTATAATTCTAGTTAAAATTTCCTAAATGTTGAGTTACAATATCCGATGCAATTTTGTACCATTTGTATTCTTCTCAATTTATTTCTACGACATCTTAAAACCCCTTCTAATCCATTTTAATGCTTTAAATTGACATGCCACTAAAAATAAAAATACCATTTTAAAAACCTATATTTAATTTTGAATTTTTTCTAAGTTTTATGTTATTTTTAATGGAGATTTAGCAACTACACTTTTTTTAACTTCAAAACACTTATAATACACTTTTCCCTTAAAATTATAGTCAATTTTACGTTATAAATATTGTAACGTAAAAATATAAAAGTTTGCGCTTGCGCT
>JAQFXT010001818.1:0-15002 GCA_034683725.1 Strigamia crassipes
GTATTTACCGGTATCTGTTTATTTATTAAACGATCGAATCAAAAACTGCATTCAAAATACACTAGCGCAACGTGTTTTGTTGCCTACCGCGGTCTGTGCATGCGCGGAAAGACCCGGATAAAAACAACAACAGTAATTTGGTCTATTGTGTTTTGGTCAATTCTAAACAACAAAACAAACATAAAACAAATATTTTATTTATTAAATGTCACATTGGAAGTTATTAACTCCTTCTGACTTTATAAATTATTGTTAGGCACATTTATTATATTTTTACTCTTTTCATTATAACTATCAGATATTTTTTTATTTTAAAAATAGCACAATACCTCTTAGAAGCCTCTATTATCATTTTCCTACATGCCAACAATATCATAGAAACTTTTTATATTACAATTTACAATACACAGACTTGAACAATTTTCCAACAACCAAAAAATAAAACAATAAAATAAATTGTTTCTTTTTTTTTTCATGTACAGTGAGGTGCATTCAACAATAATAATCTTTTCCAACAAACAACCACAAAAACTGAACTTGTATTGCTAAAATTATTAAGTCAAATTCACAAGAATTATTTTTCAGTGGCTGAATATCATATGGGTCACTCTGGGCATTCACCATTGGCCCCCAGGTTTCTAGGGACATCATTTCAGTTGATCAGTTTACCAAAAATAAAAATAAAATAAACAAATATTATTTAATGCTTATTTTGTTATTATTATATTAAAATAAATTGGTAGAGCCACCATTTCATGCCAGTGCCACTGATTATTATTCCATCATAAAATAAAGAGTATTTTTTCCCACTTTAGCACCATTTTGAAAACTTTTGTTTTAATTCAAATAAAAAAGAAAAACAAAGCAGTCAACTCCCAAATATTTAGTGTAACATCCTACCTGCAAATAGCAAATTCTAGATATTGTTTAGTTGTGATATGTCATTCATTACCAACTTATTCTTTCCTAAAATTGCATTATTGGCCTTTAGTTTAGCTCTAGAAAGAGTTGCTTGAAGTTGACATTTTCTATCTCCGTGCTAATTCAGTCTTCGATTGAACCGTATTCAAAATAGCCACATTTCTTAAAATTACTCTTCAAACTAACAAATCATTTACAAAAATATGAATAAGTTACCCCAGGAAAATAAAAACATATGACGTATAACATGTAATATTGTACTAGGATTGCACCAAACATCAAAGTAACACCTTTAGTGCTTTAACCCTCCCTGGACCAACCTAGGGTCAATTTAGACTTGGCTTGGGGTCAAAAATGACCCGGGTTAGGTGTGCAAAGGATTTTTTTTATAGATTGGTACTGCGAAGGTTAAACTAGAAAAACAAAATCAATTCCATGTTTAAATAAGTACTATACTCTGTTTCATTAAACTTTTGACAAACTCCAATTGGTTGGGCATATCACAAGCTCAAGGATACATGATCAGTCGATCATCCTTCTCTACCAATAAGGAAGAGCTCAATTTAAAAATGGCAGTTTCGTACACACCAAAATTTCCCTAAAATAAATTATTAACCACAGAAGTAGAAATTGGAACCGAACCTGGTACCAAAACTGTACTCAAACTGGACTAACCGGTCAAGATATAGTCTGTATAGTCGTTCAGCAATACTTTTTTAATTGTGCATCTGTAACAATGATGTAATGATTGCAGAAAGGCCAATAGCCAATAGGAGTTTGATATAACTTCTATGAAATGGTACAATTTATTTTAACTGACATGCATTACCGAGCTTCCCCGGACATCAGGGGTGCAGTGCGTACGGTTGATACAAGCCCATGATCCTAGTAGCGCATGGAGAATAAAAGTAGCAACTATACACCTTTAAAACATTGTGTTATGCGTAACTATCATTGTTTACTGACTACTTTGTTGACTTGTTAAAGAATACGCTAAAATGTTGGTACCCAAAACGTTTTCGACCATTGCTGGGCTTCCTCAGTGGGACAAAGTAGTCCGTAAACTATATATCTTGCCAAATACCAAAAATCCCAGCTACGGCACTGCTAAAGGGCCCATTAATCCAACTTGCACACGGGCCCATTGACTTCTTGTTACACCATTGATTGCGCGGAGGATGATTTGGCATTTCGTTATTCGGCTTTTTTTTGGTATTCGGTGCAACCCTATACAGTACATATCCAATTAACAGCAATAACAGTTTTAAATTCGGCATTTTATCATTTCAAGGCATACTCAAGGTACAATTGCAATAACAAAATTAATGCCCAAATCCGAAAATTGATATAAAAGTCACCCCAGGAAGAAGTTTAATTATTAGTCGATTAGTATTCGTTATTGAGTAATCGGACAAGCCTAGACTACGAGCAGCAGCCGGGTTTCTCGCTCTGGGCTCGAACATAATCAGCAACATTAAATTTTTGATCAAAAGGATTAGTTGATTTGCGAGATTTCAGTTCTCTGGAATAAGTAATTAATGGATTAGTATTGACACACGTACTAACCCTAATCCCAATTCTTACCTTGCTACGGCTAAGAAGGCAAGTTCAACATTCATGCCTGATTTTGCACTTGTTTCCATGAATGCTACATTGTACTCCTAAAATAATAATGTACATTTTAAAAATTTGTTTTCTTACAAAAGCTTCTTATCAGAGCCTAACAATACCAATGCGGTGGGTACCCATGGATACCCACCGCTGACTAACGCTAGGGTCTGCCAACCCACGGCCACCTACGACCCAGAAGTTCTGTCGCCAGACCACCCATACCCAAATTCCCATACACATTTTAAATCACATGAAATCACGTTTTATTTGCAAATATCGACATTGGAACGCGTAAACATCAGATCGTTGACGATGCTGGGCTTTAGGCAGTTTCGCTTCTTCAACAGCATGTAGTTCTCAGACTTCGAGCTAGTGGCCACCGCGCACAGCGTTGACCGGGCGACACGAGCAACAATCGGAAACAGTGTAGCCCCGCGAAGCTTCCACCACATCAGGACACAGAAGCCGGCCTTGTTCTTTTTACTTTGTCATTCAGACGTTTTTTGGATTTTTGCTATTTCGGCGCTTTGGGGAAAGTGTTTTACCCACCCACGCCCGCCCATAAGATCCAATTAGACACCAATGCCCACGTATTACTCATGGGTATGAATGGGTATGGATATGGGTGTGGGTATGGGTACCCAATGTCGAGCGCTGCTTCTTATCGACTGTTGCGGATCGTCTTTAGTGGTGTGGTCAAACCACTCAAGATGCCCAGCAACGGCCAAAAAGTGTTTGGAGGAAAACAACACAGCATATTTTATTCCAAACATTTCCCTCAAACTTGAACTAATACGCATTAAAAATAAAAGTTTTAATAATGGACATCTAAGTTCAGCTGTAGTGGTGAGTAAATTAAAGCATTAGCGTATTCCTTCCGCGGCTCTTAATAAAAATCCGCTACTATCAGCCGTAAAACAAATGGAACAAACGCACCATGCGTTCTACATTGATAGGGACATTAAATATGGCAAGAATATCATATTTATGAAGAAAAAAATCCCAAATTTTTTCAATAAAACCATAAAATTGCAGTAGACCTTAAATTATAGCCACGGCTACTGTTCGAGGGCGGCTCTTACGCAGTGTACCTTCGGCTTTTTAAATGCAGCTAATGTTTTTGTTACCTAACCTACGCAAACTTTGAATAACATAAAGTTGTTAAATTAAATATTTTTTGTCACTTCATTTTAACAATGGCTAAAAAAACTAAAAGAAAGAGACAAAGACAAAGAAATCCTGATTTTCCAAGCATAATACCTTGGCTAAGCGTTCTCCATCTTCTCTTCTGACGACACGCTCTGAATGCATATCACATTTGTTTCCTATCAACATAATGACCACATCCTCTTGGGCATATTCATGAATTTCACCTAACCATGCCTACAATTAAATTGATATGTTTACTACTAAAAATTACCACAAAAAACAAACAACAACAAAAGTTTCAAACACCACTTCTGCATATTACACAATCATACATACATGGCTTTACAGATTCCGTGAGCCAATAAACTCTAATTTAGTGGCCCTGTGTACAAACAACAATCGGGCAAGTGACGGCCTTCAATTTATCTGTTTATTCAATTGGCAAATGCCAAGAAGCATCCTGTGGGATGACTTTTACCAAAAGATAAAATTTTGCATTCGCACCAAGAACTGAGAAAACCACGAAAACTACAGCTCGCACTAGTAATTGTAGCGAGGAAATAAAAGTAAAATCAAAAACTCTTAAGTAAAACTGTTTTCCTGCGGAAGTAGAAGTTCTAATAAATCCCTAAGTGATGCTGACGTTATTATGTGTGATGTGGTCTAAGCCCAGGTTGGGCAGGCCAGGTCTAGTGAAAAATTACAAGGCGAAACGTGCACCGGTTCTGTTGGAGTCCCGGGTAGCTTAGTTGGTAGAGCACCCATCCTGCAAGTGGGAGATCCGTGGTTCAACTCCCGGTCCGCGACTCCTCAGAGTCCGGGCCGTTTCGTTTTTTCACTAGTAATTGTAGCGAGGAAATAAAAGTAAAATCAAAAACTCTTAAGCTCGCACCCGGTATCTTGACGCCAAATCCATACTGCGTATCCCAATCTACTGAACTCATTTACGAATACTACTTGAATACTACTTGTATGACATATTAAAGAATACGCGAAAATGTTGGTACCCATTTTGCGGCTTGATAATCGCCATGTTAAATGCATGCGCAGAATGTTATGCGCAGTTTAAGTACGGCATCGAGGTACTGGGCGCAAACTATTAACATTTCTGAACATTATAAATAATATTTACACGTGTATTATCATAACTGGCTCTGTTGGTGACATCATACAGTAGTAAAAGTGCTAAAAGTATAAATAAATAAAAATTAAACCAACCAAATTTAATCCACTTTGTTGTCGGTTTTACCATGAGCATCTCTATAGTAAGCGTGCGTAACACTTCTGAATCTTTCTTGCCCAGCTGTGTCCCATATCTGAAACGGGTAAATTGCACTTTAAAACTATCAACACTTGCCAAAATTTCTATTATACTTTTTTTTATATATACAGTATTTTGACAAATGTCAAAATTTATAAACAAATAAATTACAGGCAATTTAATTTATTTTTGAAAAAATTCTGTAAATTTGAGGTATTTTATTAAACATTAACTAAATTTTTAAGGCCCAGTTTAAAAAATCTTTTTCTCGCTGATTAGTTCGATTTTATTGATTCTTGGAGACCGGAAGTGATAATTTAAATTTAAAGATTTTATTAACAGGTTGCCAAAAACAGCACTTCTCAAACTATTTAATAGGGATGGGGACAAATCCAAGGTTAGGATGGGTACAGACCGATACCCTAACATTACTGTACTAAGCCTATGCAATTTTTGCATTCCAACAATAAAGTGGCTAACCCCACTTTGAGACGCGCTGGTCTATGGGTCAGTGCTCTTGGAGTGCATTTCCCAACCCAAGAGTTGTGAAAGAAAATTGACTTTCCACCCTGCCAAAACAATGGCACATCTGGGACGCTAAGATCCCGATAAACAGCGAAAACATCAAATCATGCTGGCAAGTCTGGGCACCCATGGCTGAGAAAGTCGTAGAGCAAGTGCAACCATTACCCACACTGGTCAACCTCGAGAATAATTTTACTCTCAAACCTACGGGGCACTTCCTGCTGTCCATGCCCAGGTTTACCCAATAACAGAGAACTGCAAAGAGCCGCGTGCTGTTCAACCATTGACCCAGTACCCGTTGGCAACCGAGAGCTCCGTGCCATTTTTCCCGTTCTGCGCATGCTCCTGGAAACAGAATTTAAGCAGCTAAGTCCAGGCGCGAGTAATGCTTGTTTCATTACAAAATGTAAACCTAACCTAACCTAAACCTTTTCTAGAAATGTAAATAAAAATAAAATTAAAAATACTCGTCCGAGTGCAGATGCGGGTTCAGAATTAATTACGCCTGCACTTTACTTTGGCACGGAGCCTCCTGACCCCGGCTAGCCAACTATAGGATCTGCGCATAACAGTGACGACGCAAGCACGTGATAATGACGCGCCGAAACGGGTATAAATTTTCTAGCCGCAGTGTCCTTACTCCTTAACATGTTGAACATCTTACCTGTAATTTCACTTTGGCGTCATCAACTATCACAACTTTATTCTGTAAAAAAAAAAAATAAATAAAATAAAAAAGTTATAACTTTATTTTATACTGCTCATCAACTCGCAACATCCTAACAAAAACTTAAAACAAAACAAAAAACATCCAAACTTAATCGCGATAAGCCCACACCAATATCTCACCCGGAAATCGATGCCAACAGTCGATATGAAATTGCCACAGAGGAAAGCGCCATCTTTGAACCGAGTTAAAACGCACGTTTTACCAACAGCCGAATCACCAATTAACATAATCTAACAAACAATTTAAAAATCAAATAAAACAAAACAAATAAAATAAATAAATAAAAATTTTGATTTTTTTTTTTTCTTATTTAAATTAAAATTTATTTTTATAATTATTATTAATTTTTTTTTTTTTAAATTATTTTTTTTTTACCTTTCCACACACATCGTATAAATCAGAAGACGAATCATCGACGTCTCCATTCCGAAAGGGATTTCCATTTGACGATGCACACGGCGACGGCATGAAGTAAATAAAACGCGTGCGGAAAAAAAAAAACACGATATTCACTGCCCAATATCCAAACGAAAAATAAATAAAAAATATAAAAATATATTAAACAGATGAAAACCGTGCGCCGAATGCCACATACACCACATTACCGGAAGTGGGAGATTACATTTCCAAATTGATGGGAAGCAAAAAAAAAATAAAAATTAAAAATAAATAAAAAAAATATAATGATAACAAAAAATAAAAAAAAATATATATATATAAAACTTGCAACTAAATATAGACCAAAAACCATGTGAACTAGTTGCGAAATGTTTACAATTATCCGTAATCAAATGGAATTTCCGAACGGTTCAAAACGAGGCTTCTGCAGGTGTTGGTTTGTTTTAAATTTTATTTCACTCCAAAATATTTATAAAAAAAAATAACAAATAATAATAAAAAAAAAATAAAAAAATCATTTGATTTTTGTTAAAAACATTTTTTTTTATTGTTGTAATTGGTAATTAGTAAAAATTTAGTAATAAATAAACGGTTGGTAATTAGTAATTAGGGTGTTATTGCGCCGACAGATGGCGAAGTGCGAGTAAGAAATTTCTAGTTTCAATGATTCATGATGAATCAACCAGAAACAGAGTTAGAAACAGCAGGCAATTCACACCGCAGATATAATTTGTTTACTTGTTATTCGGTTGTGGTTCACAATCCATTGACTGTTTCGTGTTCGGTTGTGTTTTGTTTGTACACGCTGCTCAATGGGTGAACTTGAAGCGAATAATTCAATTTGTTTGTTGTGTCAAGCTTTGCTGCTCAACAACACGAGGAATTTCAATTTCAATTGTTGACTTTCCATTGAGGTTCAAACAACTTTTAGCAACAAAGTGGGGTCCACTGGTCTGAAAATATGTATTATTACGCACAAAATGGGGCCCACTGGTCTGAAAAAAAAGTTTTTTAAGCACAAATTGCACTTAGATGAAGCATTTTTATGCACAAAATGCACTTTTTCAACTGAATTCATTCATTTTAATGCACAAAATGCACTTTTTCAACTGAATTCATGCATTTTATGCATTTTATGCACAAAATGCACTTTTTCAACTGAATTCATGCATTTTATGCATTTTATGCACAAAATGCACTTTTTCAACTGATTTCATGCACTTTTATGCACAAAATGCACTTAGATGAAGCATTTTTATGCACAAAACGCACTTTTTCAACTGAATTCATGCATTTTTATGCACAAAATGCAATTTTCAACTGAATTCATGCATTTTTATGCACAAAATGCACTTTTTCAACTGAATTCATGCATTTTATGAATTTTATGCACAAAATGCACTTTTTCAACTGATTTCATGCATTTTTATGCACAAAATGCACTTTTTCAACTGAATTCATGCATTGTTATGCACAAAATGCACTTTTTCAACTGAATTCATGCATCAGCCGATATTTCGTAATTTTCCGATACCGGATCCGATATGTTTTCACTTGGCCGATATTGATCACGTGGTTGTTTTTAAAACTTTTTCAAACATTTTTACAACGTTTTTCAAAGATTTTACGATTTCAAAATATCTGTGCAGGTATCGGTATCGGCAGATATTTGGTTGTCGACAATCAGTCGACATCAACCAGAGTGCCACCACTGCAGACAATGGCGCAAACCAGCATTACAAACCAAAGGTAGACGACGCATGGTGCCTGACTAATGCCTGCCATTATCGTGTAAATTTTATGCACAAACCGCACTTTTCAACTGGTTCGATGCATTTTTGTGTGCAGGGAACAATTATAACTCCTTTGTGTTCTTCATTCCAGGTTTCATAGACAATGAGCAATTTGGCCAATTGGCAGTGATTTATTTTTGGAAAAACCATTGAGACATGCGTCAGGTGTGAATAGCCACTGAAGCACACGGCAGGCGTATAATTGAGAACCAGCCACATTGGTATCCGTTTTATACCTAATTATTTGACAATTACTCGGCGTGCTCGGTATATTACTACTGAGAATTTACCACTAGCTTCGATAATGTTCTCTAGTGCTTTGCCGACCGATGAGAACAACGTAACAAAACGGCCATCGTTCATCCGACCAATTCCGAAACGCGTAACAAATCCCATTCGCTTTCGAATTGGTGGCTGTGGGTGGCTGCATTCACCATTTTGATAATGCACGCTTGTCCTTTGCGCCATCTGTTGTGGGTTTTCACAACCAAAATACAAATGGTATTTCGATCTTATTTGAACTCTTCATGGCCGTTTCTCCGATTTTCTATCGGTAATTGTCAAAATTAGGTCAGCACTCACCTTTTTGTCAGATAAGTTGACTCGTGATCTTATCAGACAAGAAGATTTGTGTAGACCTAATTATTTGACAATTACTCGACGCGCTCAGTATATTACCACTGATAATTTTCCTCAGTCTCAAACCGGACTTTAAAACATCGATTTATCAAATACCCAAAAATCAAAATTCTTTGACAGTGTCACATCTTCAAGCCAATCACAATACTTAGAGATGCAGACTTTCTCCCATCTTGAATTTAATTTTCACAATTTGAAAAGCACTCACCAAAAACACAAAAAAGTAAAAACATACCGTAAAACCAATGCCCACAGTAGCTGAAAATGATCCACTTTGGAATTTACCCTGATCAAATTGGACTAAAAGTGAGGTCTTGCCCACTCCACTATCACCAACTAAGATAGTCTGCAAAAAAAAAAAAAAAAAAAAAAAAAAAAAAAAAAAAAAAAAAAAAAAAAAAAAAAAACAATAAATTAGACATTTTACATTACATTACAAAACACTTTTTAATTAGTAAGGCAATCTGCGACTTTCCCAAAGACCCTTCCATGTATTGATCCACAGCTGCAACCAAAACCTCTCGCAAGCTCCTGTCGCCTAGTGGCAAAATCCCCAACTTCCTACCACAACTTGTCCACCACCTTTATTTACTCCAAAGGTCGTTTTCAAGGTTAATGAGCACTTAAACCCAACAAAATTACCTCCTAATTGAAAACAACATTTAATTACAACCTTTCGAGCAAACTTAATGACAAATTATAGCAAATTAAAACACCTCAAACTCAACTTCCATTTAATTAATTAATCATTTTTTAATCCACTTCTCACACGACCCAATTCTAATCGACCAAAATCAGGTCACAATGTGTTGTTTAACACATTAAATGTTTGCATTCAGGTTCCATTAGTGGTTTGGCTGGACCAACATGTCAATTTATGTATTTTTTTGTTTACCTTGTGAATGATTTCATCCTGTTCCGGTTCGGGCGTGCGCGGGCGCTGGAATTCCGCGTTGTATCCAGTGGGAGAAACGGCAGTGGTCGATCTACCGCCGTTCGGAACAACTCTTAGACCGTGCTGGGAGTTCCTCTCGGACCTCTCCAAGCCGGCCATATTTGTTGTGGTAAATCGTTACACGGAGAACGGATCTTAGACGCACGTCGTAGATTCGGTCTCTCGGTATATGTTATTTGATTTCTGGCCTGGAAATTGGATAGGAAATTCAATTTGTTTCTCATTTTGTGTAAATAACAACGACGTGATTTCATTCTGTTGATAAAAATAAAATAAAATAAAATAAATTCGAAAATAAAATAAATTATTTTGATAAAATTATTTTTTTGTCGATAGATATTTTTATTCGTAATAAAACGTGAAATTTAGGTCGTGTAATTTGTTCCTGGACACACAGGATGCGCCAATGACCATCTGTCAATGGAACAATCAAACGGAGGATCTTGGGGGCCCCTTTGGAGGTGTATTTGCCAGGTGGTCTGACCGGAAGTGAGAGATAAGAAAGTAAGTAGCACGTGACAAATGATGGGAATTCACACTTCATCGCGCATTAAAGTTAATTTGGAATTTTTTTTCTTTTATTTTTGGGAATATTCAATGGGGAAATCGCGCTCCATCTTTATTTATGGAGTATAAATAACGCCGTTGCTAGGGCAACAGTGACGTGCCATCTGGTTAGGGATGGCGCAACTATGCAGCAAAATGGCTGATGTTTTTTATTTTGTTTTGAATTTTTATTTCGTTTTGTTTTTTTAGTTCGTCGGGACGACTTCCTGAGTGTTTTTCGTCTCCAGGAAGGGATAGTAGTGGGTTACCTTCATGACACGCTTCGATAGCAACTAAGTAGTTCTTTCAAAAATGCAATTAATTTTTTTTTTTTTTGTGGATTTTTCAAGGCGAACTTCACCATTTGGACACGTGATTTGTTATTATAATGATATTAGTGGGTTTTAATTTTGTATTTAGGTTTTAATTTTTTTTTTTTTTTAAATGAAATGGAGGAAATTATCGATTTTTTTTGGGTTTTGTTTTTAAGTTTTTTTTTTTTGTTTATGTTTGGTTCGGTTTGCAGCCACGAAGGGGCGCTGGTGGCCATTGTGTGATTATCGCCCGTTCACCTCCAATCGTATTATGTGTGCTCGGCCAATCGTGACCGAACAAACAACACTTGAAAACTTTAAAGGAATTTAAACAAACATTTTGTGTCAATGACATTTTTATTTCGTGTTCTGAACAATGAAAAAATTTTTTTTTATTTTTTTATTTTTATTTTCCATTGATGGATTCAGAGCTGGAGGTTTGGCGGGGCCCCAAAATGGCGGATTTGAAATTTAAAAAATTATATTATCAAATTTTCCTAGAAATTTTTAGCGCGAAAAATCGACGACTTGTCGGTGAAACAAAAATTATCGAGAATTATTATTGGTGAAAAAGCTAGTGGTAAATTATCGGGATAATTTTTGTTTCGAGTCAGCCCAATTGTCTGATTCGGCCGCTTGCCATTGGTGTAAAATCGACTTGTGATATTATCAGAATAATTTTGTGTCAGAAGCGCCTAGAAGGCTTAGAATTCATCTTTGAATATTATCATATTATCATATCGTATTATCATTTGATACCACAAGTGCAAAAACAATTATCGGTAATTTTATTGGCACGAGGGGCTATGTGAATTGATGGGGCCTAGGGAGCAAATGCCCCCTTCAGGTACATGTACAAAATGCATTTTTTTTAGGTAAAACAAATGTTTTTTGATCATAAATGCTGTTTTTTTATGTCTTAAAATGCTAATTGTTGTGTGAAAATGGTTTTTATTTGTCTGAAAATGGTTTTCTCTTCACACGAAAGTGCTTTCATTATTGTTCTGAAAACACTTTTTTTTCGTATGAAAATTTTTTTTTTTCACATAAATATGCATTTTTTTTCACATGAATATGCATTTTTTCACATGAATATGCACTTTTTTCACATAGAAATGCATTTTTTTTACATGAAAAGGGTTTTTTCTTGTCTAAAAATGCATTTTTTTTTACATGAAAGTGCTTTTTTTGTCTAAGAGTGCATTTTTAACATGAAAGTGCTTTTTTTGTCTAAAAGTGCATTTTTAGCATGATAATGCATTTTTTCACATTAAAGTGCTTTTTTTCTGAAAATGCTTTTATACCTTATAAAAATGCTTTTTTCCACAAGAAAATGCTTTTTTTATCCTATGAAAATGCTTTTTTTCCACATGAAAACACTTTATTTCACTAGAAAATGCTTTTTTTCCCACCAGAAAATGCCTTTTTTCCACCAGAAAATGCTTTTTTTCCACCAGAAAATGCTTTTTTTTCCACCAGAAAATGCTTTTTTTTCCACCAGAAAATGCTTTTTTTTCCACCAGAAAATGCTTTTTTTCCACCAGAAAATGCTTTTTTTCCACCAGAAAATGCTTTTTTTCCACCAGAAAATGCATTTTTTCCACCAGAAAACACTTTTTTTCACCAGAAAACGCTTTTTTTCCACCAGAAAATGCTTTTTTTCCACCAGAAAATGCTTTTTTTCCACATGAAAACACTTTATTTCACTAGAAAATGCTTTTTTCCACCAGAAAATGTTTTTTTCCACCAGAAAATGCTTTTTTTCCACCAGAAAATGCTTTTTTTCCACATGAAAACACTTTATTTCACCAGAAAATGCATTGCTTTGTGCGGATATGCATCTTTATTAGCTCTAAATGCATCTTTATCAGCTCTAAATGCAACTTTTTCAGTTCATAATGCAACTTTTACAGCTCAACATGAATTTATTTCCCATGTACAAGTAAATACATTTTCCTGTCAGCAAGAGCATTAGGTCCGTTCAATTCATGAAGAGAAAGTCACTTTTCTTCCTTTCCTTCTTTTTAAAAGGCGGAAGTGACGTTTATTACGTCATAATTAAAAAAAGCCAGTTTTGGAAAGTGACTTTCAGGAAAGTAAATCTCGATCGACTTTCCCGACTTTCTTTGTCACTTTCAAATGACGCGCATGCGCACATGACACACGAGTCGAGTTAGATCGGGCGCCATTACAACCCGAGCAACGTTCCATTTCTCAGACGGATTGTCGAAGAAGCGGACCATCGAAAAAACAATCCGTCGGAGAAACATTACGAACGTAACTTCGACGTTCGATGTCAATATTCCTCGAGAATTTACCACTAGCTTCGACAATGTTCTCTGGTGCTTTGAATACCAATGAGAAGAGCGTTACAAAACAGCCATTGTTGGCCCGACCAATCACGAACCGCGTAACAAACCCCTTTCGCCTTCGGATTGGTGGCTATAGGTGGCTGCATTCACCATTTCGATAACGCACGCTTGTCCTTTGCGCCATCCGTTGTGGGTTTTCACAACCAAAATACAAATGGCATTTTGATCCCATTCGAACTTCTCCGATTTTCTATCCGTAAATTCTCTCATAAAATACGCCTCCCGTTTGAGTAATTGTCAAAATTAAGTCAGCACTCATTTTTTTGTCAGATAAGATTCGTGCGGAACTAATTATTTGACAATTACCCGGCGCGCTCGATACATTAATACTGACAATTTTGTGATGTCATTTCTGAAAATTTATGGCACAAACCAATTTATGGATTATGGGCCCTTCTCCCAGCCAAAAAAGTTTTTTTTTTAAATTAAGGGGCCCTGGGGCCCCACGAGGCCCTTCAGCTTCAAAAACTCAGAGAAACAAAAATCGAAATAAAACAATACCCAATAGTCACATCCAGGGCCGGCCTTCTTCAAGTCGGGGCCCGGGTGCGTTAAGAATTGTGGGGCCCCAAAAAAAAAAGATATGGAGTGTATAGAAGTTGTGTCATACGACGCAACGAAAAACAGTGTGTTCACGTTACGTCTTACAATGTTGATGCGACCATTGATGTATTGATTTATTTCATTTAAATTATTTTGAATTTTATAAATTTTAATTTTTTTTGCTTTTTTTTTGGGGGCCCCTATAAGACTCGGGGCCCAGATGCCTTGAATAGAAGTTTTGAAACATCTAAAACAAAACATTGATCAATTCCAACAGTTAATTGACTTATCCAAATGGTGGTGCCATGGTGTCAGCCAAAACACATTATATGTAATTACAGTTTGTCTTCTCCACCCTCCAATTTGTGCTAATTGCCATCCAATTTGGTTTTATTCTAATTCTAATTAGCAAAACTTGTTTGTGGACTTGTATAATTAGTTAAAATGGAAACCAGCCTCCAGATGGCACTGTAATTTCAATCATACTGTTGTTTGTGATGACTTCAGTGTCTCCTTGCTCCAAGGCTACGGTCAAGGTTAAACATTTATTGATTTATTTAACATCTGCCTGGGTCTTGGCCAAGGCTAAATACAGATTCTATCTTCGTATTAGCTACATCTCATGAGCCGGTGTTTGCACATGCACAAATTAAAAGAAAATTTAACTTTTGGAGACTTGGATGAAAAGTTTGCCGGAGTTTCATAGACTAAGCGGCAGAACTTCATCTACTAACTTAGTTGGAGGAGTCATAGGGAGTACGACAATCGAAAATGATGTGAGAAAGATTCGGAATCTATGAAATATTTTTGGGATTTAAAAATCTTACAAAATTTTACAAGGCTTGAGAGTTCTCGTGAAATCTCATAAAATCTCATGAAATCTTGTGATATCTCGTGAAATCTCATAAAATCTTGTGATATCTCGTGAAATCTCGTGAAATCTCGTGAAATCTCGTAAAATCGTATGAGTTCTTGTGAAATCTTGTGAGATCTTGTGAAATCTTGTGAAATCTTGTAAAATATTGTGAGATTTTGTGAGATCTTGTGAAATCTGGTGAGATAATGTGGAATAGCGTAAAATCTCGTGAGATAATGTGAAATAGCGTGAAATCTCGTGAGATAATGTGAAAAAGCTTGAAATCTTGTGATATAATGTGAAAAAACGTGAAATCTCACGAGATATCATAAAATCTCACGAGATATCATAAAATCTCACGAGATATCATAAAATCTCACGAGATATC
>JAQFXT010001819.1:0-15000 GCA_034683725.1 Strigamia crassipes
TTTTTACGTTACAATATTTATAACGTAAAATTGACTATAATTTTAAGGGAAAAGTACATGGCGCAAACTGCGTAATGACGTTATTGTAACAGTAACGCATGCAACACTGTTTTGTTTAATTACCTGAGTATCCAGTGGCTCCATCTGATTGGTTGTGCCCTCTGCATGTGAGTGTATCCCGGCATTACAATTTCGATTTCCCTGCAAACAAAATTGGAAAATAATTTATGGTTTTTATTAATTATTTATTTATTTTTACGCTTTAGATCGATTTATCATAACGGATATGAAATCTGCAATGAGTTTTATCAATTCCTGGATGTTGGTTCGCAGCCAAATGCGCATATCCGTTGCAACTTGGTCGTTACGGCTTCTGCCCGTGTGCAGTTTGCCGGCGACCGGTCCGATCATCTCCTTGAGTCGCCTTTCGTTCGCCGTGTGGATGTCTTCGTCGCTTCGACTGATGTTGAAGTTTCCCTGACTCCATTCACTTCTAACCTGAATTTGTAAAATTCTAAGTTGTTTTTGAAGAATTATCGACCGGTAAAAAACTTACTTGTTCGAGGCCTTGCGAGATAAGCTGCATTTCCTGCTCCGTGACTAAGCCGGCTTTCAACTGAGCCTTAATGTAGGCAATGCTTCCCTACAGATGCAACAATGTCAAACTAAATCCAAAAACCTATTTGATTTCTTTTCAAAATTTACTAAAATCAGAGGATTTGACTATCCCAAAACCAGGGGCCCCACCTATCAGGGGCCCCATGAGGCCCCAATAAATCTAGATCTACCAACCCAGGGCCGGATTAACCATTAAACAATATAAGCACTTGCTTAGGGCATCGCGGGAATAGGGGCACCACAACATGTTCAATATGCTAACAAATAGAGATACATGTAAGGGCACCAAAATCTTTTAAGTGCTTACTGCTTAGGGCCTCTAAAGGTGTTAAACTGACCCTGGCCCATTACGAAACTAATCACTAAAAATACGCAGTTTTGAGCCCACCGGCACACGGTGCGGCTTGGACGCGTAACAATATGTATACGTGTGTAAGCGAAGTATGTTAAGGGGTCCCCTAGGCTCAGGCCACACGACAAATTGGGGGCCCATGGCCGAAATCAAAGCCTCAAATTCTTCGGTTTAAAAAAATGTAAAAGAATGAGGAGGAGCCCTTTTTTTGTCATAGGGGCCCTATACTGAGCTGGATTTATAAGTTTCCACGGGAGAAGGGGCCCCCAAAATTTTTTCTGATGTAATTTAAAAAAATATATATATTTTGTACATTTTTTTTTTCAATTCGGGCCTAAAATATGCAAGAAGGGCCCCCACAGATGCATACACTCTCTGGTGTCATCCATTTAATTACGCACAAAAATTTAAATAATGCATTTTTAACATTTGTTATGTAGGCTGACATGACAGTCACGTGATTGGAATGGCCATTGTTTATTTGTCGTAGCGCCTGCTAGGCATCCAATGAGAATAAAGCAGTGGTTTGAGGTGGGAGAAATATCCGAAAATAGAAGAGCACTATGTATTCAGAATAAAACTTGTTTATAAAAGCAATTGCTGTTCCTTTTCCTGGGCTGCACCCCACCAAGAAAAAAAGAAATAGTTCACACGGGCGTATGGTTTTAAGAAAAAAGAGTCCCGTAACAATAAAATACTTTTAAATTGTTTTTTTAAACAGAATTAAGTAAAATATGTGACAAATGTAATTTCCAACGACTAATGCGTATTTCATCTATTCAACATGTAATAGCCAGACTGTTTCTTTAAACTTACTAAAATATCGGCTTCCCACATTCGTTTATCGTAAGAAATGGATGCATTGAATTTTTCCATGACAGGATCTGTCCTCCCTGTAAATCTTCCGCCCCATAATTTACACCCCTGGAAGAAAACGTAAAAATTACAATTAAAATTGAATTTAAACAAAATGAATTTTTGATTTTAGCAAATACCTCCGATTCAGACATCACGGGTTGAAACACACCGGTGTAATGGCCGCTGGTGTACTGGATTTCCCCGGCTAACTTCTAGGATTTAATTTCTTAGATAACATTCCAGGGAAAACCAGCGGAAATTTCATCATTTTTTCTCTCGGTGTTTACAAAGTGATGGCGCCATCTAACGACGATAATTCTAAATCAAAACGTATTTTTTGGTTTGCGATCACTAGATGGCGCCCGCTGCTTTGTAAATGGCGGCGATTAAAAAGCGACGATTCGGGATTGAAAAATGCGAGATTTATCATTTTGTTTATTTATAAATCACCCGTCACATGAATTGATGCGCGTGTGACGCACAAATTGTTTCTTGTCAAATGTGATTTCGAGTGACAAAGAATCGGACTATTTTCAACTTAGCTCCCAATTTATTTTTACTTGTCTGCAACACTAGCTGAAATCTAAATTTATGGCTCCTAACAAATAAAATAAAATAAAATAATACAAAAAAATAAAAAAATAAAAAAAACCTAATTTTAACAAACTCAATTTATTTGTCCACTATTTTCACTTAATTTTCCACTAAAATAACTGAATTTTACACCAATTTTTATAAAAACCTCTGCCGTGATCCAGAAAATGTAATAATCAGAGATTTCTAGTGTAAATAACATTTGAGACCGGTGGATTTGAGACCAGCGGATTTAGAACCTGCGGATTTAGGACACTCAAAAAAATAAAAGACAAAATAAAAATGTTATTACATTTAATTAAAATTTTATTATCGGTGGATTTACAACCCTGCGGATTTGGGACCGCTTTTCGGCGGATTTAGGACTGGCGGATTTGATCCTGGCCGGTAAATAACATAATCCCAATTTGAACTATAAAATCCCATTAAAAGAAAAATATAAAAATTCATTTTTCTGTTTAATTCAAACAACCTGCAAAGAATTAATTAAAAACAACATTTATTTTTTTTGTCTATTTAATTTAATCAAACTGCGGGTCTGGTTTTGGGTCCCGACAGGAAGTTGACTATACATCCTCTCAAAAAATCCACCCAACTAATGGACTGTATCTTAAAGATGATCTTTTTTCATGGGAAAAGATTTCTCCTCCTTCTAAATGTGTTTTCAACAAATCAAAACAAAACACGATTTAATTCGAATTAAATTCACCACAATTTGTCCGCACTCGTAAAAACACACAATTTAGTTACGTAACAAACTCTTGTTTATTTAATGACCCTTGGTGACCCTTGAGGACCCACGGGGACCCTCGGGGGACCCTAATGTTGGGTTAAAAAATTAACATGTTTTTTTTTTTTGGTTTTTTTTTGAAGAGCAATTAAAATTCGATGTATCTACACGTGAAATGAGTGATGGGTGTCATTGATGGGACTCATGAGGGGTCCAGTGACGTGTGCTGGCCAAATCTGTGTCAAAGTAAGCTAATTGGCGGGTCATTCATCACAACTATTATGGGAGGCTGTAATCTTTCACTCGTGACACGGGTGGTAATTAAGAACATCGCACGAGTCACCCGTGCACTTGCACATGGACTAAACACATCGATGTGGAAGTTTGATTTTTGTGTGTCGATTTTGTGAGGATTTTTTAGTGTTGGATTAAGATCGCTAAGTGTTTAACCGTTTGGTGTTTGTGTGTTTGTTTGGGTTTATTGTGTCAGATTGTCGTTGATTTAGGAATTTGATTAGTGGATATTGTTTTTTTTTTTGCAAAAATCTGTTTGGAAATAAGAGAAACAGATTTTTTGTGTATAAAATGTCTGCAGAAAACAGATTTTTTGTGTATAAAATGTCTACAGAAAACAGATTTTCTGTGTATAAAATCTTTACGGAAAACAGATTTTCTGTGTATAAAATGTCTACAGGAGACATATTTTCTATGTAAAATTTGTATTAAAAATATTTTCTATGTAAAATTTGTACTAAAACAGATTTTTTGTGTAAAATTTGTATTAAAACATATTTTCTATGTAAAATTTGTATTAAAACAGATTTTTTGTGTAAAATTTGTATGAAAACAGATTTTCAGTGTAAAATTTGTATGAAAACAGATTTTCAGTGTAAAATTTGTGTACGAACACAGATTTTCGATGGGTAATCTGTGCATAAACAGGGAATTTCTATGAAAAATCTATATATTTCTTCGATTAAAAGTCACGGCTTATAATAGCAAATGTTATTTTTGGCCACGATTTATACAGTAATTAAGCGACTTGTAATCGAGGGCGACTTTAATTGTAAAAGCAATCGAATCTTCGATTGCTGAAACTATTTAGAAAAATTGCTGAAACCCATTCGTCAAAGCCAAATCATCGACAGCCAATTTTACATAAATCGACATAACATTACGTCGTTTAAACGTTCTTCGTTACGTCGTGACGACGTTTTGCTTGACCAAAAACGTTGTCACGACACAAAGGACAGTATAATATAACATGTTACGTCTATACAATGTTTTGTAAAATTGCAAAATGCAATTTTCAGTCAAAAAACCGGCAATTTCAACAGCAAAATGCAAATGGAAATTCTTTGAATATTAGTCGCGATTTGTAATCGAGGGCGACTTTAAATCAAAGAAATACGGTATTTAATCTGTATAGAATAAAAACAGATTTTCTATGTAAAATCTGTAGTTTTTATATAAAATATAAAATGTAGATTTTAGATATAAAATATAAAATATAGATTTTACATAAATATAAATTTTGCATAAGAAAAATATATTTTTGGACAGAACATAGATTTTACATAGACAGTGTAGATTTTACATAGACAATATAGATTTTACACAGAAAATTTAGATTTTACACAGAAAATTTAGATTTTACACAGAAAATTTAGATTTTACACAGAAAATTTAGATTTTACGTAGAAAATTCAGATTTTAGATAGGAAATTCAGATTTAGATGGAAAATTCAGATTTTAGATGGAAAATTCAGATTTTAGATGGAAAATTCAGATTTTAGATAGAAATTCAGATTTTAGATAGAAAATTCAGATTTTAGATAGAAAATTCAGATTTTAGATGGAAATTCAGATTTTAGATAGAAAAATCAGATTTTAGATGGAAAATTCAGATTTTAGATAAAAATTCAGATTTTAGATAGAAAATTTAGATTTTTAGATAGAAAACACTTAGAAAATGTTTTCTATGTAAAAATTTTTCTAGAAAAAAATTTTCTATCTAAGATTTATGTCTATGTAAAATCTATATTGTCTACGTATGTAAAATCTGTATTATCTAAAAATCTGTATTTTCTATCTAAAAAAATCTGTATTTTCTATCTAAAAATCTGTATTTTCTATCTAAAAATCTGTATTTTCTATCTAAAAATCTGTATTTTCTATCTAAAAATCTCTATTTCCAACATACATTCATTATGTAAAATTTGTTTCTATGTAAAAACTTTTTTTCTACTTAAAAATCTACATATCAGATGTAAAATCTGTATCCTAAATATAAAATTTGTATTTTCTACTCAAAAACTATAAAATCTGCCAAATCTGCCATTCAGCTGCAATACACAACATTAATTTACGAGTCAATTTTACACAGCTTTTCCGTCTCAAATAAACCTACACACACAAAACCAATTTCTAAAACCCAAACAATAAAACAAAACACCCACAAAACCATATTTTCCTCCATCTTCCTCCATTTTCCTCGCATAACCCTTCAAAACTACAAAAAAAAAAAAAAAAAAAAAAAAAAAAAAAAAAAACCCTAAACCAAAACCCACATCTCAATCACCCAAAAACCCACCAAAAACAATAAAAAAAAAAAGTAACTCTGAAAATGCAGCCCAAACATCCAATCATTGCCATAACCAACACAAAAACTGAGATTTTCATTTGGGCACCAGCTGTGGTTGCGCCTGTGTCCATGATGGATGCGTAGGTAATTGGCTGTTGGTGCCGCTTACAGAATTCGGCGCAGGTCACGACTCGCCTCCAAATGCTCCAAATTCGCGCCACGATATTTAATTCCCAACTCGCACTTACCCAACATTCCACAACCCATATAAATTCCGGTTATTTCCGAAGGGATAGCCAATGGTGGAAATCTCGTACGGGCTAAAATTTTAAATTTTAAAATCCTAGAAATCACAAGAAATCACTAGAAATCACTAGAAATCACTAGAAATTACAAGAAATCACTAGAAATCACTAGAAATCCTCTAGAAATCCTCTGGAAATTCTAGAAATCTACTAGAAATCTTAGAAATCCACTGGAAATCCTAGAAATCCACTGGAAATCCTAGAAATCCACTGGAAATCCTAGAAATCCACTGGAAATCCTCTGGAAATCCTAGAAACCTACTGGAAATCCTAGAAATCCACTGGAAATCCTCTGGAAATCCTAGAAACCTACTGGAAATCCTAAAAATCCACTGGAAATCCTAGAAATCCACTGGAAATCTTCTGGAAATCCTAGAAATCTACTGGAAATCCTAGAAATCCACTGGAAATCCTAGAAATCCACTGGAAATCTTCTGGAAATCTTAGAAATCCTTTGGAAATTTTCTGGAAATCTTAGAAATCCTTTGGAAATCACTAGAAATCCTCTGGAAATCCTCTAAAAATTCTAGAAAACATCTGGAAATTCTAGAAATCCTCTGGAAATCTTAGAAATTCTCTGGAAATCTTAGAAATCCTCTGGAAATCTTAGATATAATCTGGAAATCCATGAAATCTTCTAAATCGTTGCAAATTTTGTAGCAAAATCAAGCAAAATCTATACAAAAAAATTAATCCGCCTGAAATCTTTAGCAAATCTCTGAAATCCAAAAAAAATCCCAGAAATCCTAAAAATCTTAAAAATCCTGCAAATCCATAAAATTAATCAAAATCGTCACACAAATCCGCTTGAACCTCTGCGAAATCCTCTTAAAAAAAATCCTAAAAAATTCTCCTAAAATCCTAAAATCCTCAAGATTCAAACCAAAAATTCAAAAATCTCACATTCGATTTCCACCATTGCCAACCCCCTCGGTATTATCCCCCTCCAAAAACATCCTTTCGGGCCCATCGGGCCTCCAAACACTTCTCGCATTGCCTGTCAATAATCCATCAAGATGGCGACACGCAGGCGACACCCTGATGCAAGTCAGGTGCGTTCGAAGACCCCGTGGCCACCCCAAAGCCAAAAGCGCGGTCCGAAAGGCTAATGAACACAAATGAACCGCCCCTACATCATCTGACCCCTCCTTTTCCCTCCTCCAAGGACCCCAGTGTGTTTTAAAACGCAAAAATTCTCTCACTCGCACCATATGGTCAGCAAGCTTGACCGGAATGGTCTTTGCCGGCCAAGCGGGTAATTGAAACCATTGCAGGGGTCACGAAAAGTGGTGATAACAGAGTCACGGTGAGTGGCCAGTAGAAATCGACGATTTGATGGGATTTTTCGAATGGTCAAGATTTTTTTTTTTTGGGGGTTTTTTTTGAGTGGTCAAGAATGTGTTTTTTTTTTGAGTGGTCAAGATTTTTTTTTTTTTTCGAGTGGTCAAGATTTTGTTTTTTTTGGTATTTTTTTGAGTGGTCAAAATTTTTTTTTTTTTGGTTTTTTTTCGAGTGGTCAAGATTTTTTTTTTGGGTTTTTTTTTTTTTTTTTTTTTTTTGGGGGGGGTTGGCAATTTTGGCGGGGGGGGTTTTATCGGCGTGTTAATTACTACAAGGTGCCGGGGCCCATTATTCACCTAGGCAGACCTAGGCCACATTAGTTTTATGTTTCATGGGTGAGTCTTGTGAAAATGGAGACCCCGGCCGCCATTTTTCACAGAAGAGTTCAACCCCACGGGCTGCGGCGTCGTTGAAAATTGAAACTGCGTCGAATTGTCGGCTACAGAAGCTAATGAGAAGCGAATACTCGCACTCCGCAACGTGACCGCAGTCGGTATCGGTCTGTTTTTATTGTGGACTTAAAAAGGAATGGAAAAGTCGTTGGAATGGAAAATGATTATCGAGTAGAAGTAATTTTGTGTTTTGTTTGTTAGTTTCGTAGGGTTTTTCGTATTTTTATCGTTGTGGTTTTGTATTTTTGACACTTTTTTTTTTTTTTTGATTTTTTTCGGCGTTTTTTCTTCATTTTTGATTTTTTTTCTTTATATTTTTTTGTAATTTATCATAATTTCATTCGCATTATTTTTCGTATCGTAATTATTTTTTGTCTTTTCGTATTTTTTTCTTATATTTTTTCGTGTATTTTCATATTTTAATTCGTATTTTTTCTCGTCATTATCGCATTTTTTTCTCGACATTATCGCATTTTTTCTCGATATTATTGTATTTTTTTCGTATTGTAATTATTTTTCGTATTTTTCGTATTTTCATTAGTATTTGTTCTCGACATTATCGTATTTTTCTCGACATTATCGTATTTTTCTCGACATTATCGTATTTTTTCTCGATATTATCGTATTTTTTCTCGATATTATCGTATTTTTTCTCGATATTATCGTATTTTTTCTCGATATTATCGTATTTTTTTCGTATTGTAATTATTTTTCGTATTTTTATTAGTATTTTTTCTCGATAATTTCGTATTTTTCGCATTTTTCTCAATATTTTCGGGTGTTTTCTCGATATTTTCATATTTTTCGTATTTTTTATATCTTTCGTATTTTTTTTTTCTCGTATTTTTTCGTATTTTTTCTTATTTTTCATTTTTTTTCTCGTATTTTTTCGTTTTTTCATATTTTTTTTATTTTTCATTCGTATTTTTTCTCGATATTTTCATATTTTTTTAAAAATATTTTCATTCGTATTTTTCCTCGATATTTTAATATTTTTCGTATTTTTCCTCGATATTTTCATATTTTTCGTATTTTTCCTCGATATTTTTATATTTTTCGTATTTTTCCTCGATATTTTCATATTTTTCGTATTTTTCCTCGATATTTTCATATTTTTCGTATTTTTCCTCGATATTTTCATATTTTTCGTATTTTTCCTCGATATTTTCATATTTTTCGTATTTTTTTCTTCATTTCTTCGTGTTTTTTTTCCCTATTTTTCCGTAATTATTTTTCTTTTTCATTTTCATCCACTAAAAAATTAAAAATTAAACGATTTCTGGGGTCTAAATTGGCAGCGAGGAAATTTTACGAGTCCCCAACCGAAGTTGTCAGTTTTCCCCCTCCCGCAGAGAAACCCTGGGTTAGGGTGATCAGCGGGGCACTTTGTAAATATAGAAATGCAACCCGATACGAGGGCGGACATGTTGAACCGACCAGGGCCAACATTTTCCAATTAAGCCTTGTCACCGCAAGGGCCAGCGGAAATACCTATGTAGAAATCACACGATAACCGTTACAACGAAAATCAACAAATATCAATTGCATGAGGGGCCCAAATATCTATAACATTAAACAATATGATTTGCTGTCAAATCCAGGCCCAGAGTGAGCCCCAGAAGTCAAAACATCAAAAAATGTCCGCTAAAGGGCCCCATAAATGTTTTTGGGCCCCATTATTTGTTTGCAGCTCTTATTATTTGAGGCCCAAATCGCATCATAAACAAAAATGGGCCCCACCAGTGTCTTACGGAGCCCTTATTATTTCTTTGGGGCCAAGATTGTTTCAAATGCAACAAAACAGTGAAAAAGGGTCTTTCTGTAAAGGCCCCTAGTATTTATTTGGGCCCTGAGTATTTATTTGGGCCCCTATTACTTATTTGGGTTCCAGATCGTTTCAAAATACGACAAAAAAATTAAAAATAATGCTTTACACAAACAAAAATGGGCCCCACCAGTGTTTTTTGGGGCCTTTATTATTTATTTGGGCCCCTATTATTCATCTGGGTTCCAAATTGCTTCAAAATACAACAAAATATTAAAAACAATGTCTCACACAAACAAAAATGGGCCCCACCAGTGTTTTTTGGGGCCCTTATTATTTATTTAGGGCCAAAATTGCTTCATAATATGACAAAATAGTGAAAATAGCCTCACACACACAAAAGGGTCACCCTGTGTTTTTTGGGGCCCCTGGTATTTATTTTGGGGCCCTATTACTAATTTAAGGCCCAAATTGCTTCAAGATGTGACAAAACAGTAAAAATGCTTTATATAAACAAAAATCGGCCCCACGAGTGGTTTTCGGGGCGCTTATTATTTATTTGGGACCCAAATTGCTTCAAAATGTAATAAAAATACCCCACACATAAAAAAAGGACCCCACGAGTGGTTTTCGAGGAGCTTATTATTTATTTGGGGCCCAAATTGCTTCAAAAGGTGACAAAAATGCCCCACACACAAAACAAGGGCCCCAACAGTATATTTTAGAGCTTAGAATTTTTTGGGGCCCAAATTGCTTCAAAATGTGATAAAAATGCCCCTCACACAAAAAAGGGCCCCATGAGTGGTTTTCTGGGAGCTTATTATTTATTTGGGGCCCAAATTGCTTCAAAATGTGATAAAAATGCCTCACACACAAAAAAAGGGCCCCACCAGTATGTTTTTGGAGCTTAGAATTTATTTGGGGCCCAAATTGCTTCAAAATGTGACAAAAATGCCCCAAATTCAGTAAAAGGGCCCAACGAGTATGTTTTTCGGGCTTATTACATGGGGCCCCTACTATTGCTAACTTGAATCAAAGTGAACGCCGATTTCAAGCATAAAACTGCAACTGTAACAAACAAACCATAATGTTATTATTTCGGCTAATAGGATTAGCAGCACGTGTCTGGCCATCTTGAACTCGTAACGAACGGAAATTGTCCTCATTAAATCTTCTAAAGTGACGAAGTAAACATCTTCTTCGTGTATATATTTCAAGTGCGAGTAATAAATTTAGTCACCAGTTAAACTCGGACCTCCCGTACGATCAATATTAAAAAAAAAATTTAAAAAAAAACGAATTATAATGAGATAATCCAAATTATGCAAATCGAGATATTTAGTTCTCCTTGCCGATCCTTATCTGCAGCCAATACGATGTAGTGCGCTTTTATTGCTCGCAAAAACGCGGATAGTCAACAGTGTGGCATGAATTATTAGCCCCGCATTGGCCCTGAATTTGAGTTCTGAAAACTCTTGACATCAATTTGGGTTTTCAGTGACATTTTTCCACTTAGGGCTGGTGTCCAGATGGCTGTTTTTTGATAAAACTACAGAAGCAGCATGTGCCACCAACCATATAGATAAAGCAAACCTTGCAAGGTATGTTGGGAAGATTCCTCTATGGGATTCATTATAATTTATATCTTTCATGAGGATTATTTTCTATTTTTTTGTATTTAGTGACCGGTGTGGAAGAAAATGGAACTTTGTTATTAGAATTGTAGAGGTAGATAATACTGAACTAGTCAGCGTGATTTTTAGTGCGTCAACTCAATAAAATATACGATATCGAGCAATAACGGGTCTGTGATGCCCTTAGATGTCCGCGGCCCGCGCGCGCTACGCTGAAGGAATCGGCGTGCGTTCTCTCCCGACTAGGAAAGACTGGGTAACCCGTTGAACCTCTTTCGCGGTAGGGATCGGCGTCATCTTCCACGAACGAGGAACTAGTCAGCGTGATTTTTAGTGCGTCAACTCAATAAAATATACGATATTGAGCAATAACGGGTCTGTGATGCCCTTAGATGTCCGGGGCCCGCACGCGCTACGCTGAAGGAATCGGCGTGCGTTCTCTCCCGGCCCGGAAGGGCTTGGTAACCCGTTGAACCTCCTTCGCGCTAGGGATCGGCGCTTGAAATCATCTTCCGCGAACGAGGAATTCCCAGTAAGCCCGCGTCGATTACGTCCCTGCCCTTTGTACGCACCGCCCGCCGCTACTACCGATCGAATGATTTAGTGAGGTCTTCGAACTGGCAGTCTTTGCTACTCTCGGGTTGCGGCGACCCGCTGAAAAGATGACCGAACTTGACCATTTAGAGAAAGTAAAAGTCGTGACCTTACCTAACCTTGGAAAATTAAGTGAAAATAACGAACAAAATAAACGGAGTCCATTTTAAATAAAAATCATAAACAAATTATTCTTCCTTTTTAACTTTTAAAATAGACTCGCGGAGAAACCATAATTCATCCAGTCTTTGATCCTCTAACAATACCCCTACATTGTGTGACCTTTCAAGGTCACACAATACAGATGCATTGTAAAACAAACCGGAGTCACGAGTGCAAGCCGCGACAAAGTAGCAAATGACAGCTAAGTATCACTAAAACCAAAGTTTATAGTCATTATTCAAGTCACCTAAAACATCTCCACACTCTTCTTCAAACCGTATATCAGCGAAATAAAATCGAAAAATAAAACCTAAAAAAAAAAAAAAATAAGCCTTTTTTTCCTTTATTCCCAGCACTGGTGATGGCGGCGGTTGTCGTTATGATAAAAAATTGAAAGATCATGTGACACGACGACGAAATTTGATTGGCTGACGCAGTCTAAAGCGTATACCATAAAAAGACGCAAAAAGCTGAGTCGGTTGGATAGAGGGAAGTGAGAAGCCGCGCTGGATAGCGGTTCGTAAATTACCACTCGAAACCATCTGGCGGTGTAATAGGCAACCGACTACCAATTACATACTCGCCATTAGAATCTAACCTAAGGGCATGGTGTCCTTTTAACTAGAGATGAGCAAATAAATAATAGTATAGTTTAAGTATGTGAGTGAAAAGTCTGGAAAAATTAGTCTGGTAATGAGTTGGATTGGTGTCGAATGGCAGACACAACAGATGCGCGCTCACATTGGATATATTTCATGGGAATGTCAATTTCGACTGTGATACGATCGGGGTTTTCGTTAATTTAGTCGATTTTACGATGTCTGGTCCATCAATTTATTCGTAGTTACTAAATTTCAAAATTTGCGGTTTTGATAAGCGATTTTGCGGCATGTCGAACTCAAAACAAAATGGTGGTCAAGCTCGATCTAAGTGGGTAACTTGAATTATCATCATTATGGGCTGGATTGAGGTATTACAAAGTTAAAAATGTATATTATATTTCCGATTTAAATACATTCATTCACGTCAAAAGTGACAAAAATGTCAAAATTATTATAATATTTTTTTTTGGTCGATTATGTCGTTGAAGAGTTTGTAGCTTATCGTGTTACATATTTAGAATACTTAAGTCGACTAATTTTTGTTTAGACATAGTCGTGTACATATTTTTGGGGCCCCCGATGGGTGGGTCCCTAAGCAACTGCTTATTTTGCTGATATGTAAATCCGGCCCTGTCAATATGCTGGAACATCGATAAACATGTAACAGCTAGAAAACTCAAAAAATGACTGGTATATGTCTAGAATCATATCTAAAGATGAAAAAAAAAAAATGGAATAATTTGATCATTAAACATGACATGGTGAGTTCCGTAACTGAGTCCTGTACTGATCTATTAACACTTTCCTTGGAGAGTTCCACACCGATCCATTCTCACTCTCAGACAAAGTAAATAAAAAGTTTCCCATATTTCAAAATTTCCAGCTCAGTTGTGCATTCGAAACTAAACTGGAAAAAATTAATTTGCCTCGTAACCAACAAAATAGGTGTACCGGAACCGCAGTATACTGGCAAAATTCCTAAAGATAGGCCTGACTACGATTAAAATTCCTTCATTTTCATCGAATCGACAAATCAAACCCCCATTTCTTTCAACACAATTAACTTTAATCGCTCTCACTCGCATTTACTGACGATATCAACGCACTCACCAAACTAACGGCATCCATATTGAATTTGGTTGCAAAAACTAAAACCAGGCACGAATAAAAACAAAAAAACAAAACAAACAAAAAAAACATACATATCCAGCAAGAAAATTTAATGATTCCACTTAAAATATGATAATAATGACACAATAAAATATGAAACAATAGACCCAAAACCCCTACCCAACTTCACAACGCACTTTGGGCACTCAACGAATGTCCACCGCCCACCACGGACGGAAATCCAGAACTTCCCTGCCCGGACAGGTACATGTAGTAATTATAGTTTTGCTCACCGACACTGGACTGGCCGCTGCAATGCGTGGCCGGCCGAAAGCCCATCGACAGTATGTCGGGCCAACTCCTCGCCGGGCCCTGCGCCCCCTGCGCTTGCGGAACGGAAGTTTGGTGCGGGTACGGGTAGAGCACTTGGTGGTGATGGTGATGATGGTGCGGCGAAAAGAGGTGGCCCGCGGGGCCCTGGGGTTTGTTTTCGGCGTGGTGATGGTGCAGGAGGACCCCGATTTTGTTGCGGAGGATCCTGGAGATGGAACTGACCGATGGGACGTTGTATTTGTCGCAAACGCCGTCCGAGAGGAGTCTGTCGCGTATTTCCCAGGCGAAGATGCCCGGGTCTTTTTGTTTGAGTTCCTTGATGTAGGAGACGACTTTTGGGGTGGTCACTCGGGGTTTGCTGCCCCCGATGGCGCCGGGGAGGATGGAGCCGGTCTCGTGGTAGCGGGCGAGGATTTTTGATACGCAGCCGTGGGAGACGCGGAGTTGGCGGGAGATGTCGCAAGGGCGGATGCCGAGTTGGGCGAGTTCGACGATGCGGAGGCGGATGGCGTTGGGGAGGGGTCGGCCGTTGACGAAGACGCCGCCGAGTTGGTTTACTTCGCCGTATGATTGGATTTGGGTTGATTCTGGTTGCGAGGAGAAATTGGATTAATTTTTTTTTTTTTGGTTTGGTTTTAGTTTGGTTTTTGTTTGGTTTTAGTTTGGTTTTTGTTGGGAAAGTTGTAGGTTTTTTTTTTGGTTTTTTTTGGAAAGGTTTTGGTAGTTGTGGGGTTTGTTTAGGATTGGAGGATTTTTTGGAAGATTTTATTTTGAATGATTATTTTTATTTATTTATTTTTTTTTTAAATTTTTTTTATTGATAATTTTAAAATTTTGGGAAAATTTCATTGAAGATGTCAAAATTTTGGGAAAATTTGTTTAAAAATGTAAAATTTTTGGGATAATTTCATTGTAAATGTAAAAGTTTTCTGAAAATTTCATTGTAAACGTAAAAGTTTTCTGAAAATTTCATTGTAAACGTAAAAGTTTTCTGAAAATTTCATTGTAAACGTAAAAGTTTTCTGA
>JAQFXT010001820.1:0-14993 GCA_034683725.1 Strigamia crassipes
TAATTAATTTAACTAAAATATCAGAATAATATACACTTTTTTGTGGATCCTCGAATGGAAATTCGAGGTCACCACAACGGGGGCCTACTAACAGACTGCCGCAGACCAGCAACCATTTAAAATTGTGCAATTGCGCCCATTTGTGACAACTTGTAAGTGCATATATTATGTAATTAACATACAAAATTTTATTGTTTCCTTGTGAAAATAACTAAAACAGCAAATATCCGAGAAATCATAGTAAAATACGATCATCATAGCTTACCTTATACTTTAAAGTGATTTGTGTTAATGATGAGTTGGTTTAGTTACTGATAAGTTACAGATAGGCAATGTAATTGACAATTGTATCAATTTAGAGATCATATGCACTTAAATAGTAATAATTGTCACAAGGAAATGGAATAGAAAACCATACTGGAAAAACAAGTATGAAATATTTATGTCTTTTAGGCTATTGTTGTATTGTAATTCCAGAGCATTAAAAGCATAAAATATCGCCTGTTATTGACAACCCAGGTGCTAAATTTTTTATGCCTCTTATGTCATTGTTGAATTTTGCTCAAGGACGTTAGAAATAACAAATGTCTGGTTATTGTGGTTTAAATAATATAAAATATACATATTTCAGTTTTTTGTCAAAACCGTCGATATTATTGTTTAAAAACGTCGGTTTTTCGTTTAAATAGTTCACTTGTTATAAACCTCGATATTTGGTTTAGATCGGTACTGTTACATCTTCAAATGATTACCACAACTGTATAAACAACACCGTACACATTCATTTATTGATACTCTCAAAACAGTTACAATTATATCGTATTTTGACACTAAATTACATTAATTCCAATAAACTCCAGGTACATTTTTTAAATCTAAAGACGTTGATGTTTGGTCTTAAAATGTCTTAAAATTTTTGGCATACAATTTAATGTACCGAGAACAGGGAAATTCAAAATGCCAAAAAGAAAAAAAATTAAAATGTTGCTTCATTTCGATCTGATGAATGAATTTCATACATATTTTGTAAGAATTCTTATAATTTCATTTTTATTTAATTTTATTCAAAAGGAACATTAAAAATAAAAAAGAAATCAAAGCATTACAAAGTCAAACTGGAACCATTTTTAAAATTTCACAGAATACTGTGCACAATCTTTAATTATTGGGCAATGGCAACTCAGCATCTGTTCCTTTGATGTTGCTGAGGCGGAGTTATGTCACAGAACGTCATAGCTCAGTGGTGCCATCCTCTAGCAGGCCTGTAGGTTACCATGGCCAAATAGTAAACAAATGCTGTAAGAAATTGGAGTGTCTTGTCCAATTCTAAATGTATAATCTTGCTGGAAGAAACTGAGCCGAACTCATCATTTGCATAAATGTAAAACAACTGATTTATTCAGGGGGCGCCAGGTTACAGATTATACAGATGGTAAGGCCAAGGCAGATCTTTTGTTCTTTTTGAAACATGGTCACGTGACCAACACCAGTGGCGCCCTCAAGTGGCTGGTAAGGTTGATGCCACCACAGATTATTTGTGATGCCACTACCATCGGAAGTTTTTCGAATTGAATCAAGTCTTGTGTTGACTCCACTTGTTTACTTGTTGTTCACTTGTTTAAGTGACTAGATTTTATTGTTTTATTTTATTTCTTATTTCGTAATTCTTTTTATTAAAATCCAAATAGTGCAACAACACCGACTTTGCCAAACTTTTTTCTTGTCTATTTCGAACTCCGTGTCCCTTCTTTTGATGAAACGATCAAGCGACCGGACGGTCAAGCCACTGGACAATCAAGAGACCGGATGGTCAAGCCATCGGACAATCAAGAGATTGGACGGTCAAGCCACCGGACAACCAAAAAACCAGACGATTAAGAGCCCGGACAGTCAAGCCACCAGACGGTCAAGATACCGGATGGTCAAGAGCCCGGACAGTCAAGCCACCAGATGGTCAAGCCATCAGACGGTCAAGCCATCAGACAATCAAGCCACCAAACGGTCAAGTCACCAGATGGTCAAGAGACTGGACAGTCAAGAAACCGCATGGTCAAGAGACCGGGCGGTCAAGCCACCAAACAACCAAAAGACCGAACGGTCAAGCCACCAGACAACCAAAAAACTGGACGATCAAGCCACCGGACAGTCAAGCCAACGGTCAAGCCACCGGACAGTCAAGAGACCGGACAATCAAGCTTTTGCACCTATAGAAAAGAACCGGTTTCGAGCAGAGACCGCGGAAAAGATAATTTAAACAATTTATGTTTAGAAGAATCGAGCGACGACAGCTGCGATACGATCCAATTGTCACAGTCGAATAGCCTGACAAAATGCATCCAACTGGTGAGATGTTTACTGAGAGCCGCAAAAATTGTTATGCCGTTACGACGAACTCGTTCCGACCCGACGACATCAAATAAAATAAGCGACGAAACAACGAAGCAATCGGGGCCAAAATCAAGCGTGGGGTCCCAGAAAGTGGCGGCACGGGGTTCGAAATAGGCGAAAAAATGTTGCGATTGTTAGTTTGTCAAATTCGGTCGGTGTTGCGAAATTTGGATTTTAATAAAAAGAATTACGAAATAAGAAATAAAATAAAACAATAAAATCCAGTCCAGTTGTTCACTTAAACAAGTGAAAAACAAGTAATACAAGTGGACTGAATTTTATCTTACGGTACCTTACCACAGATTATAATCTGCTACTTTACTCGGCACCAGGGAAGAAGGCGTATGCGCAAATGACACCACGAGTCAAGGTTTGGCGCGACCTTGCTATCTGTATGATCTGTGGCCAGGTGGCGTTAAATACACGAGCATCACTAAGGATGCTAATTCGAATAGCAATTGAGAATTTTAAGAAACAAAATGAATACAACACAAAGCATTTACAGAATAAAATCGTACTCATCAGTTGAAAATACAAAATACAAAAAAGTGAAGGAAAAAATTGTCTTTGAGACTTTTGAGGCAGAATGTTAGGCAATATCACTTTAAAACTTTTTTAAAACTTTTAACCCACATCACATGGTATTGGAAACTCCAGAGACTCATTATTTACACATTCCAATAAATTCTTTATAATATTTTCTTTCTAAATTAAATTTAAAAATGTACTATTAAAAATTTTGTCACATGCTATGAGATAGGAGTATAAACAAATCCAGTTCGTGATACTCCTAGGTTTAAGCTTTTCAATGGTAGATAATGATTTCAACGTCAGCAGAATAAAGTCATCGTAGATTTTACAACTAGACTCATCACTTGGCTGTAACAACCGGTTTAGTAATGTACTCTTGAAACTGTGAAAAAAGGCAGTAGATGTAGGGGCATTATTCGACTTTCACCTCTGCCAGATGACTGCAAAGAAATTTTTCAGTGGATCTTGATTCAGTCGCCGAGTACACAAGCTGGTAAAATTGTAGTTTAATTTTAGATCTTACCATAACAGAAGTATGGCATTAATTGTTTGTTTCCAGCCACTGAAACAGTTGTACTTTGCAGTGTGCAGCACTTTTACGTTATTAAACTACTTCAGGCAATGTTTTAAAAATTCTATTTGACTTTTTTTTTTAAATTAAATAAGTTTATATTTTTCATTAATATTAAAATGCCGTATGCAACGCTTTTTCCAGGGTAACATCCTGGCCCAGGCCAATTATGGCTTGCTGAATTACTTCCGACTGCAGACCTTGGATAAAGCGGCCTGCCAGTAAAATTGGAAGCGAAACGCCATAGTCGCAATATTTGGCCAAAGCTTGAAGCGCGACAGCGAATTGTGCAGCAGATTCTCCTTCTGCTTGATTCCTTTGATGAAAACGGAATCTTTCTCCACATTGTAGTGGTTTTGGATGTTGGTGGTCCGAGAGCAATTTCGTCAGTTCCACGAAGGTCTTATCAGACGGTTTATCCGGGAGCGCCAAGTCAAATAATTTGTCGTACGTCTTGTTTTCAAAACACGTCATCATCCACGCAACTCGGTCTTCATCATCCACGATCTTGTGGCATTTAAAAAACGCAAGCAGACTCTCCACATATTGACCCCAATCCGCATTCGGGTCGAAAGGTTCGAAGGCGGCAAAACCGGCCATCGAAAACGATAAAACAAAGATCAGAAAATGGTTAAACTCTCGAGGAACTTTTAGGCCTAACGCACGGATGCATGATCAGCCTTTCTTTAAACAAAAAACGGTCAAAAGTCCTCCCAAAACACTTAAAAATCGACACAAATACTTAAGTACCGTGGTTCTGCTATTTGAATCGAATCCTCGTCGCCAATAATGTATTTGAAGTACTTCATAAAAATGCTAATTGTGGGAAATTAGCATACACAACCATCTTGGTTAAGGTAGGTAAAACTAAGCAACTTTATTCTAGATAGGGGGCGCTGACGAGAGCGGTCAGCATCAAGATATCTCACACGGAGACTTACGTGTATTGCGGTACCTACACCGCAGAACCAATGATAGCAAACCGGCGAGTACGCCAAGTTTCGTCGCATCCATGGAAAACATCCAGATCTTGGTTTGTCCAAAGTGATCGTCGAAGAGGCCCCTGCTCACTCAGACATTGAGTTAATCGAAATCGATGCTCCCACTCCTTAGGAACCCATCGATTCCCAAAAGTGATTGAGTTCTTACAATACAATTGTTTTTGCTAAAAAAATTAAGTTAAAAATTTTTGGTGGAAAAAATATATGGTACCTCGGTTAACAAGTGATCATATGTATTTGTGCTTATGCAACGAAATCTGAATTCCTCACAAGTTGTGAGGAATTTCATTTTTTTGTGAATTGATTTGTTATTACTAACACATTTGTTTTCATTAAACAAGAGACCAGTTGGTCCCCTATCATTATGCGACGATGTCGACCTAGGGTAGATATTTCGGATGAAATATCAATACAGGGGGCTTTATTCACAAGACCAAAACTTCAACTAAACAATTTACTGACCAAAAGCTGAGATATCGGGCTTGCACATGAGAGATTGAGATATTTAAATTGTGACGATGACGTTCTGGGGACAGAACTATTAGACCCGGAGCATGCGTCATCTGACGTATAGCGGGTCATTTCGGTAGTCACCACATGTTGAGTGTAAATCTTTGGTTTGAGAGTGTACATGCGGGAATGAATGCAAGTTGGCTTTTCTCAATACATGACATTTATTCTAACTGGTCATAACTGCTGCTGCGGTTATCAGTTATGCAATAAACAATATTTATACATAAAACTATGCTGACATTTGGCTCTTATAAGCACATCGTTAAATTATATAAACACTAGTCGAATACTTAGTTTGAGCGCGAGGTTGGTTCTTCTGTGTACCGCGATCGGTTGGAGGCATCCGAATTCCGTATGGCTGCATCGTCATTAAACAACGTCAGGGTCCAACGTTTCAGATAACGTCTTTGGTGGAACTAACGTCATGATTAACTGTACAAAGAGACGAGTAAGGAATTGAACACGCACGGGGCTACTCGTTCGATTGCAGCAGTCGGTATTCGCCCAATGCATGTCGGTGTGTTGAGGATCTCACCGCTAAATGCGGAGAGACTGGGGAAAATGTCACGCTTAACATGCTTCTTCATGCATCTGCATAGAATTAGTGTTAAGCGTAACCGGGACTTACTATTACCACACAGCATCTCTCTGCAGCGCAGATCTACACGGTATTTGAGATGCATGTGGTGGCTTCACCATTTATACCGTGCCATGGGGCACACGTCCGAAAACGTACAGTACATATGATGGCATCAACCAGCAGGATTGGCAACGTACGTAACGGCTTTTGGCCACAGCAATGGCCAGGCGTCTCCATCATCGGAGAGAAACTGCACCTATTTGTTAGGGGTTTATGGTATTCTTTTTATTTCCTGTCTACAATTATTACTGGAAAAACGAAACGGCCCGGACTGAGAAGTCGCGGACCGGGAGTTGAACCCAGATCCCCCACTTGCCGAATGGGTGCTCTACCAATTAAGCTACCCGGGACTCCAACAGAACCTGTGCACGTTTCGCCTTGTATTTATTTTTTTTACCATAAACCCCTAAGAAAACTGTTTTCCTGTTGATTCTGTAGTTCTACCTACTTGTTAGATAGGTGCAACATATATTCTCAATATAGTTCAGTTCAGTATTCAGTGCCAAGGGGCGATTTCCGGTTGGAAACCTCCTTGTATACTGTTGTCAGTATAATAATTACTCTATGCTCCAGTTGTAGCATAGCTCTGGGAATCCCGCCAATCAGGTGATGGGGGAAGTGGATACCCAAGACACAGAAGTAGATACGCAGGACACTTTTGCTCCACAGGAGGTTTAAAGGAAGTAAATACACAGAACAAATTTGCTGTCCAGGGGTCTAAAGGGTTAAGATACGCAGGCACGTGATTTAATCCTGGCCCGGGGCGCTGATCTTGGCCAAGATACAGTGTGGACCTCTACCTGGTGGCATAATTCTACATTGACTAATGTAGATTATTCTCTTTTTCCGAAATAAATGCTAAACCTGTGGGCACATAGAGTTTTATATTTATTTCTTTCTTATAACAATTGGTGAAATGCAGGAAAGCAGCCGCTTTCTTCTCCTTTTTCCAGTATTCATACACTAGAAGTTGCGGATGCGCCATCTAGTGTCGAATTTTTGTACTAATACGGTTCTAAACGGTCACAAAATAGACACACTTTTATCAAACCATATGCAAATTTATTAGATTTACGGGAATTAATTCAAGCGTGAATTAACCCGGCAATTATTATACAAACAAGTTAAACAATTACTATGCCGACAAATGGCTTAAACTCCACTAAGACTAATTCTAACAATATTTGTAGCTCAAAGCTACTTACGATTAAAATATAACTAAATAATAATACAATACAACAAGCAACTTATCGCATCGGTTGGAGATCGCATCAGTGTTTGTCTTGGGCATATGTCTTAACCGGGCTGGTTATTTGGCCATTTTCAAGGTCCACTTGGTTCCATTGTTGTCAATGTCGGGTTGACATCTTGAATCTTCACGATCCGAAATTTATCTGGCCTAATATACATATGAATTGATAGGGCTTACCAGGAATTCGGAATGTTCCTTGATGACAGAGACATAAAAAAATCTTTATTATAAGAATTATTATTACTACAATGTTTACAGAAATCATCAGGAGTAAAGTGAAGTATTGTAATGTGAACATTCAACCATAAAGAATTTTAATAATTCCAGTGGCACCCAGCATCTATTTTACCAAAATCCCTAAACGCTAAACTCTTTATTTACTTAATATAATCATAATTTTGCTTTATGGAACTAGCAAAATTTAAAATATTTTTTATTATTGCTTTTAGTCATTTTTGGATTTATCATTTTTGGATTTGTCATGTTTGGATTTGTCATGTTTGGATTTGTCATTTTTAGATTTGTCAATTTTAAATGGATTTTCCATTTTCTCAGGGTACTCACAATCCAGATGATCTATCGTGTGTCTATCAGATTTTCCACCTTTCAGTTCTAAAACCTTGAAAATGGCATCCACTTTTCGCTGATTTTTTTTTACAAATTTAAGAGAGCGGTAAGCAATTGAGGCCAGCGCTGTAAAGAAAACACAAAATATAACAAAGAAATTATCCCAAAAGATGATAAACTTCAACAATGTGATTTCCACACGTAATATCATACTTACGGCGCTTCATCTTTTTGTTCCAGAGGCATTCTTCTTGCCACCAAACTAATATTTCATCATCCACGTAGAAAAATGTATTTATGTCTGTTAAAGTAGCGTTTAATCATGGATACAATAACATTAAGTTTGTCCCAACTTACATAAACTCTCATTGCTTAGGTTGTTATAATTATATAGATATACTCCCTTGTTTTCATTCAAAGGCATTCCTACATCTTCCCTAATCTTAGCAGTCCTGAAAATAAATTGACACAAAAAATATGGGATATGTTATATTAGAGATTTGGCAATTGCATTTTTGTCACTGCTAAAAATTTATAACTTCTAACTTATAACTTACGGATATAAGTTATAAGTTATTTTTTTGTTTATAAGTTCAGAATTCAACGTATAAACTAAAAGTATAAGTTGCCCTATAACTACGAGCTATACGTAATTATGTACAGCTGTGCACATGCGCACAACGGGCAAGGGGTAAATCTCTCAGTCTAAGCAGTGAAGAAGGTGACATTTTGTTTCAGGTAATTTCAATTCCAATTATTGAAATAGAGATGGTACGTGAAAGTAAAAGTCGAGGTAGAGGTAGTCAGGGAGGACAATTGAAAGCTGTGGATGAACCACGTGAGTTCTTAGAACGCGAAGATGAGCCAGTCGGGCGCAGCAACAAACCACGTGGGCGCGGCGATGAACAACTCGAACACGGCAGAATTTTAGCTAATGTAAGCTTAGATTTGAGTCCACACAGTGATATTAATTCCTATATTCACCGTGCATTGGACGATTTTGCGTTGCAATGAGCAATTTTGCGTTGCCAAATCTCTATTACTGTACTGTGGTTACCCATTCTCCTGTACGTGTAGAAAGTTGTGAAATTGGCCATGTTGATCAAAGAAAGTGTCCCAAATGAAACATTTTAATGTCATCGCTTGGCAGTCGGTCGTTCCCAGAAACACTCCGTACCATCTGCCTTCATACTTGCCAGAGGAAATGAGATAAATCAATTAAATTATCTACCTGAATTGATTTTTAATTACTTGCGCATTTTTATTTATTTACTTTGGATTTGTCTTTTGAAACACGAATTCCTTCAATTATGTTGCAATGACCCGCAGAGTTTTTTCCTTGCGGCATAAAGGTAGCAGATGGTGTTGAGTCAACTTTTGCTTGCGCAGTTGTAAAAAAAATCACAGAGAAGAGAACAAGTAGGGCCATTTTTGGGGTATGCTTAATATCTGAAATTAAAAAGTTTTGCAGTTTGAAAGAGTCAATAGTTCGTTATTAAAAATATTACAAATAAAATAATAGAAAATTTTGGAAACCCCAACAATTTATTAAAGTTATTTTAAAAAGTTGTAATTGTTTTACTTAAAATTTGACTGGATATATATTATGCAACACTCAATTTTTTTTTATAACAAATCCACTTGAAACTTTGTTGAACACTTGTTTGTGCATATATTAATTAAGTATCATACAAAAATGTATTGTTTCTTTGTGAAAATAACTAATACAGCAAATTTAGTATAAACTTCATGCAATGTATATTTTCATCATATCTTAACTTGTATAATTTAAAGTGATTTGTGTTAATCATGAGTTGGTTTACTTACTGGTAAGTTACAGATGAGCAATGCAATTGACAATTGTTTCAGTTTAGACATCGCGTCACTTAAATAGTAATAATTGTCACAAGGAAATGAAATAGGAAAACACACGTGCAAAACAAGTGTGAAATATTTATGTCTTTTGGGTTTTGTTGTATTGTAATCCCAGTGCATTAAAAGCATAAAATATTGCCTGCTATTGAAGAACCAGGTGCTGAATTATTTATGACTCTTATGTCATTGTTGAATATTGCTCAAGGACGTTAGCCATAACAAATGTCTGTTACTGCGGTTTAAATAATATAAAATAGAAATATTTCAATTTTTGGTAAAAACTGTCAATTTTATTGTTTAAAAACGTCGGTTTTTTGTTTAAATAGACGTCGATATTTGGTTTCAACCAGTACGGTACGGTACGGTAAAGTGGTCCAATTTCGCCGTTAGAAACAAACCGAAAGGTTTCTAATGGCGAAATGATATTTTTTTCCATTAGACACATTTCTGATTGTTTCTAATGGCAAAATGATAATTTTCGAAGAACTTTGAATCATCTGAGAAAATCACTGAATTCCACATTTCTGTAGTCCCATTTCTCATGTCCCTTTGCCAACGCAAGTCTTTTACAAATGTTTGTTGTTCAAGTATGGTTTGTGCCCTTCTGAGACAGTTATACCTGACTCAAGTTGCCATTTAATGTGTAATTCATTGGCTGAGAGCTTTGGTTAAAAGGATGTTAATGGCGTTCCCCATGCAAAATGCATGGAGGTGGACTCTGTAAGTTTTTCCTTGATTAAATAATGATTTTATGTATCTGTATTCACTTCTTTAGCACCCTGGGGTGTTTTTTCGTTGTTTTGCGCCCCATTTAGGCGCTAAACATTCGCGAGGCGCGAGTGTGAGCGCGCGAGTTTCGTACGTGAGTTGTAGTTGTAGTTCTAGGCGGAGAAAGTCACGTCTCACAGCTGCTTTTCAAGCTCGAGAACTTGGAGCGTAAATTTTTGCCAACGTGTCCCATGACTGCTTAGGGGTTTCACAGTTGTTAAGCGCTGATTTCTTTGCCTCGGACACATAGCAACAAATTAATCCCAGGGCTTTATCACGACGGCGCTTGAATTTCCGCCATTCCTTCTTCGTAGCGGTGCTCTCAGTGATCCCAGTTGACTCGGTCACATGTTCTCAAAGTCTTTCGGATTTGAGAAGCATCCGCATGCTTCTCTGCCATAGTTCATAGTTTCCGACAGAGAGCACAGGAATCTTCAATGGGTTGTTGTCGCTTTTCTGCATCTTGCGAGAAAATTACGGCAACCCGATGAAAAATATTATAAATAAAGTTCAAATAATTCCAAAAAGTTTCCAAAAGTCTGATCGAAAAACCTCGATGTTGTAATGAATTAAAGCACAAAACTGTAGCGCAAACACAACACAAACACTGGCGTCGCGAAGCACTTAGTTCCGATGCGTAGCACTAAATGGGAGAAAACTGAACACTAATATCAGCAGGGATCCCCGAACTGCCACGTTTTGGCAAGTTTGAGTTTCAGTCTATGCTGATATGATGCCACTGAAAACCCTAATGGCCAACAGTGACACCGGAAAAAGAAAATAGGATAGCCAAAGTGCAATGGCTAAACCAAGAAAAAGACCTAGTCGGGACCCCCAAAATGGTAAAGCTTAAAAACTAACAAAGTGAATTTCGAAATCTGAAAGAAAAAGCAGAAAAATTGAAAAAGTTGATTCACAGGCTGAATCTGTGCAGAAATAACATCGCACTCGCAAATTCACATCGAAAACTGGGAAATGCGCTTCAAAATCCACTTCTCACCGCAATCGGAGTGCTAAATGAGGGAAAACTTTTTGAAAATCAGTTCTACAGATCGCACTGAGAGTGCGAAGTCTGGATAAATCCTGAAAATCCGTGAAAAACCTAAAAAATACAAAAAATTCGTCTTTTGCAAAAATTGCGCAAATGCGCCCAATTGTAGCAAAAGAGGCGCAAAATTTCCATACTGGGGACGTGAAAGCGTAAAAATTAACAAATGAAATACTTACGTGTTGCGCAGAAATGCACAACTCACGTAGGAGACTTGCGCGCTCACACTCACGCCTCGAGAATGTTTAGCGCTTCAATGGGGCGCAAATCATCGACAAAACACCCCAGGGTGCTGAAGAAGTGACTGCAGATACATAAAATTGTTATTTAATCTAGGAAAAATTTACAGAGTCTACCTCCATGCATTTTGCATGGGGAGCGCCATCTTGACTGACATGATATGCGAAAAAAAAAAAAAAAAAAACATAAATTAGAGCACCACTATGGCCACTATTGGCGACATCCAAAATTAATCATAGATAGGCAACGCATAGTGCACAGCTAATGCCAGCATTAGTGATTGGGCATCATGCGCTGCCTTAACAAAAAGAAGGCTACGGAGGCCTTAAAAAAACATTAAAATGAATCAGAGAACAAAGAGAACTTATATAGGACAGCGCTAAATAAACTGAAAGATAAGATGTGCTACCGACAGAGGTTTGTCAGGCGCATCATTATAAACTATACAACTATACAACTATAAAACAACGTAAGCAAGGTACAAGGTCTCACTGAGAATAAAATCACCTATGGACCTACACAAAGTTATCTACCCATGGACAGGCCTGCTGGGCTGCCTAGCTCCCGGCCGGCGATGGCAAGTTCCTGGAGCGTCCTCGATCCTGGTTCGCCGGTTGGCGGTTGCTGTACGCTTTTCCTTGTCTGCTTAGCGGGAGAAAGGCAACTTCGTCCCATCGAACCGACTTTAGCTCTTCGGCCGACTTACGCGCGGCTGCGACGTCGGCGGCGGCGTTCAGCTGGTCCTGCTCCTGGCGCATCTGCTGAGCAACTAACGCTGGAAGTGCCTGCATGATGGCGTTGTAGCTCAACTCGCATCTTGGCTGAACATACAGTGGCGACGCCAATACGGCGTGGCTGGGTCCAGCTGGTTTGACTTCCGGCGAGAACACTAATGGGTTTTGCCGCAACCACTCTTGCTGGGTGGTGAGGAGCAGGTCCACGACGAGCACTGTGACCACAGCCCGTGGGGCGGCTGCCCCCTGTTCCAAATTATCGGAGTCGGTCTCAACTTCCATGCGAGCGTGCTTTTGTTTGGATTCGGTTTTCCTTGGAACTTTACCCATGAATACGCTAGATTAAATAAACAATAGACGATTAACAATAGGACGACTGTGGTACACCGTAGTCACGATGTTATGACATTATTCATCCCCCGGTGCTAGTTTTATATTTAATAAAACAAAAACCGTGCGTTCGTATATACGACGTGTTAAGCGGCAACGCCATTTTGGATTTAATCCCTATTGTCTTCTGATCGGAAGGCGGAAAAATACTGTGTCTAAAGTTATTTAAACCTGATTCTTTTTTGCGAATAATTAATAAAATTGTTTTAATATTAATTCCAATAAAAGTTTAATACAACATATCACAAAATATTAAAGTTACTTGTTACTTTCGATATTTACGCAAATACGTAAGTAACAAAAAAAGCATTCGCTTTTTTATCGTCAAAGTTTATTTCAATTTTATCGAATGTCATTCTTACTATCTTAGTAACAATTCGATCGGAATGCACATATAAATGCTAACGACACACTAGATTTAATTGATACTTTCGATATTCGATTGAACATTGTCAGTATCGCCCTATTCACACTTGGTAATTTATAAATTTACGTGAGTCGTAAATTAATCAAACATATACAGAAACTTGTGACGGTTAGAAACCATATTAGTACAAAAATTTGACACTAGATGGCGCATTCGCAACTTCTAATGTGTAAATAAAGAAAAAAGTAGAGAAAAGCGGCTGTTTTCCTGCATTTCACCAGTTGTTATAAGAAAGAATAAATATAAAACTCTATGTGCCTATAAGTTTATCATTTATTCTGGAAAAGAGAATAATTAACATTAGCCAATGTAGAACTATGCTACCAGGTGGAGATCCACACTGTATCTTGGCCAAGATCAGCGCCCCTGGCTAAAATTAAGTCACGTGCCCGCATATCCTAATCCTTTGGACCCCTGGACAGCGAATTTGTCCTGTGTATCCACTTCCTTTAGACCCCTGTGGAGCAAAAGTGTCCTGCGTATCCACTTTCGTGTCCTGGGTATCCACTTTTCCTATCACCTGATTGGAGGGATTCCCAGAACTATGTTCCAATTGGAGCATGAAGTAATGCTTATATCAGCAACATTATATAAGGAGGTTTCCCACCGGAAATCACCCCTTGGCACTGAATACTGAACTTGAATTACATTGAGAATATATGTTGCACCTATCTAGCAAATAGGTACAGTTTCCTTTCGATAATGGAGACGCCTGACTATTGCTGTGGTCAGAAGCCGTTACGTACGTTGCCAATCCTTTTGCTTGATGCCGTCATACACTGAACGTTCCCGGGCGTGTGCCCCATGGCGCGGTGCGAATGGTAAAGCTGCCACATGCATCTCAAATACCCCGTAGATCTGCGATGAAGAGAGATGCTGTGTGGTGATGGTAATTTCCGGTCACGCTTAACAGTAATTCCATGCAGACGCATGTTAAGCATGTTCTCCCCAGTCTCTCCGCATTTAGCGGTGAGATTCCCAAGGCACCGACGTGTACTGGGAAAATTCCATCTGAGCTAGATGAAGAAGAGCCTCGCACGTGTCCAATTCCCTCCCCGTCTCATTGTACAGATAACCACGACATTAGTTCCGCCAAAGACATTATCCGAAACGTCGGATCCTGACGTTGTTGTGACGATGCAGCAATACGGAATTCGAATGTCTCGACCAAATCGCAGTACACAGAAGAACCACTTCTCAACTGGAACTAAGTATTCGATTAGTGTTTATATAAGTTATTATATATTTAAAGAGCCAAATGTCGGCATAGTATTATATGTAAATGTTTATTCTTGTTGCGTGACCGATAACCGCGGCTGCGGTTATATTTGCGCTAATAAATGTAATGTATTGAGAAAAGCCAAATTGTCTTTATTCCTGCACATACACTCTCAAAACAGAACGTCATCGTCACAGTGTCTTTATTTTAATAGAGAAATTTTGTTAACAATTAATTTAACGGTTGGTTTAAAAGAGCTTAATTTTAGCAGATTATGTCCGTCTCCCGAGAGCAGCCGTAACAACCTTGATTTTTGAAATAATAGAATCGAGATTGGTGGATCTTGACGACGTCACACCGCTCGTACCAAAACTTCCCGCTTATACTTCCATTGTTCGTATTTTGCGCCAAGCGTTCTTCATTTCATTATTTCTCTTTATTCGTTTCACGAATGCAAATTATATTTCAAGAATAAAATACATTTGTTTTGTTTTTTCACCAAAACTACTTGTTTCAATTATTTCGTTTTAAACTACCCCTAGACACTAACGGCCGCAGAGTATAAGTCCGATAGGCATCTCAACGGCATTGCTAATATAAATATCCACAGTATTTTGTTAGTAACAACCCGGAACGCCGCACATTATAGTTTTGAATGTGTGACGATGTCAACCTGGGGTGGGTATTTCAGCAGAAATAACGCCTCAGGGGGGTTGAGTTCACAAAACCAAAACCTCAACTGATCATTAAATAATTGTTGAGATATCGGGCTTGCGCGAGTGTGACAGAGATAGATAAATAAAGACAGCATATTTTATCAAAACATATA
>JAQFXT010001821.1:0-14993 GCA_034683725.1 Strigamia crassipes
ACCGAATCACGCACATTTTGGGGTTATTTTCGTTTTACACGATTTTACATAGCAAAATCCAAGATTTCAATTTACACAGTTTTGTGAAAAACCGATCTTCAGCGTAAATCGGGGGATAGGTGTATTTATATATGTGTAAGTTAAGTATAATAAATCATCGGTAATTGTAGGAATACAGGTGATGTTCAGGGTTTATGATTTTTCATTTAATTCCTCTCTACAATTATCGGTGGAAAAACGATACCGCCCGGACTCTGAAGAGTCACGAGCCCAACTTCTGCTTACCCATCGTAACTGTGACTAGATTTTCCTTTCGAACGTTCCAAATAGTATTCCAACTGAAATAATTAGGAATGAAAAAAAATATATGCAAGTAGGTTCGTACGCTCTACGCTTACTCCACAAGACCCCTTCAGAATGTCGTGATCACCAGGATAGTCGTAGCCTTCACAATTTACATTGAGTCGACCAAACTTTGTGTCACTAGGCATTTCTGCTTGGCAATGCCACTGAAAAGAAAACAAACAAAAAAACCATTTGTATTTATCCAATATTCCATTCCTTTATTTAAACAGTGGTCTTCAAACTTGCTCATCCAGCGGAACCCTTTTATCGAGATAAAATTACCCATGGAACCTTAAGTATCCAAAATTTATTACTTATTATTATTACTTAGTATTCGCACATCCTAGATGCACGATTTATTCCGTAGAAATGTAAATCAAAATTTAGCAAAATTTATTATTATTAATAATTAATTAATTATATTTGTTCTCATTCTTATTATATACATATATATATATATGTGTATCATATTATAATAATAAATATTATAATAATAAATATTATAATAATAATTAATTAATAATTAATTTATTATTATTATTAATTATTATTGATAACTATCAAAATTTGTCAAAATTTATCAGAATTTGTCGAAATTTGTCAAAATTTATCAAAATTTGTCAAAATTTATCAAAATTTATCAAAATTTAATTAAAATTTTTTGGATCGTTGTTTAAACACCAATTTTATTCGCGGAACCCAGTTTGAAAACCACGTCTTTATTACATTATAACATTACTTGCACTTCACTTCCATCCCACCCTGAATTTTTACACTGAACCACTTCCGGGGCATCTCTACAGCCCGCACTGCCCCCCAAACACTTCAGTTGGGGCACCGGGCTCCCTCTCCGATATGACGTCTGCTTGCCGGCGTACAGTGTCAGCACTTGCACGTCCTTCAACCGTACTTTCTCATTACCTAATGCCAACAAACAATTTCAATTAACATTTCCGAATTTTAAAAAAAACAACAACTTACCCCACCCGACTACCAAAATAGCGAGACCAACCAGAACCAAAAAACAAACGCTGGCAATTTTGTTCAAACAAATCATCATAACTTTTTCCTAAAAAAATTAAAACAAATCCAACCGATCGCCTGCTAAAGCACTACCAACAACCCAAGATCAATTGCATCATAACCATACGACACGTTCAACATGACGTCATTCCGGAAGCAACTCGCAACGACATACACGAGCGGTGTTGAAATCCGGAACTACAAGAAAATTTGTGTTCTTTCTAGTAGTATCCGAGTATGGTTTACTCTCTTTCGCCGAACCAATTATACGAGAGAAAAGATCGCGAGCCGGAGGTATGGAAACCCCAGCATTTGGGGCTCTATAGATATCTCCCGGATGCTTATTGGTATTACGATACCCCGGATGGCCAAGATTGTTTGTCTAAAATGTGGTTTTGTATGAAAGCAGGAGCCGTCATTGGTAAATATAAATAAAAATAAATTTCCACGTTTTAAATTATTTATTTTGTTATTTAGGTGGCGTAGCATCCGTATATGACGTACTTATGTTCACCAAGCCCATTGGCTACGCCAATGTTGCATTTCGTTTCTCTCACGCATGGCTCATCCCAGCCAGTAATAAAAATGATGAAAATTGATGAAAATCAATGCAAATTTAATAAATTTCAACTTGTTTTATCGATTTTAGTGGCTGTGGGAGCTATGTACAGCGCTTCTGTGTGCACTTCTTTAGATTTGAGGAAAAAAGATGATAAATTTAACCAAGTTGTGGGTGCTGTTGTAGGTGGATGCGTGTGGGGCGCTGCTCGTGCGTATTTGAATACGTTTTTTTTTAATCTGGTGGCGATAATTGGAATTAATTTGGATTTTTGTTGTTTTTGTAGGAAGCTGTTTAAAACAGGGATTTGTTATGAGTCTTGCTTTGGCTAATGTCGGACTTGCCTTTAAGGACAGAGAACAATTCAAGTGGGATTCTGATATGAGTTATCGGCGTAAAGAGTGGGGATTTTTTCCCACTTTTACCGATTTGGATTTCACCTTAACGAAAGACGAGAGATTTGACGACCGAACGTCGGATAGATGTTATAAAAATACGAAATGGGGTTTTATTGCTCCGACTGCGGATTTGAGTTAAATGTCCGCATTGTAGTATTGTGTAAAGTTCAAATTTAGTTTCGTAGTTAATGTTTGACTCCGACTTATTGTATATTACCAGAAATAAAACTTAAAACTTTACAATGGCTATCAATAGATGGCGTTAGATTTGACGATTTCTACGCGAATTGTGAGCACGTAATGGCGTCGGGTCACATAATATAGTGTTCAAAAGTTGACTGGAAATAGACGGGTGAATTGAATAACTCGTAGGAGAACACTCGTTCGAGATCTTCGAAGATGGAATTTACAAAGACTGGTTTTTTGAGTAAGTTAGTTGTTTTAATGTATTTTAAATTGTTTAATCTTTTGTGTTTGACCTCAAGGCGAGTCGGCGAAGAAGGAGAAAACCACCGACAAAATGGTGGACGATTTGGCGACGGTGATGGGATTCAGCGGGTTCGGGAAAAAAGCGAAAACGTTCGACGTCGACGCGATTTTCGAGCAGACGAAACGAACTGCCATCGAATACAGCAAGAAAACACTAGGTTTGACACGATTCGCCATTAAAATACACCGATCATTTAATAAATTACTCATTTTTTTTAATGTTTTTATTTCATTAGAAGCGCGGAATGTCGAAGAAGACGGTCCGAAAAAAATTGGAAATAACGAGACGGAGGAAAATGCAGATGGCGACGGGGCCCAAACAGAAGGCGAAGGGGACGACGAAAGCGACGATTTGATCGGGCCGCCGTTACCGGACGCTGAAACGGACCAAAACGATGACACCAGAACGAAAATATCAACGGCCGAGGAGGATTTTGTGAATAAATTTCAATTATTTGCTAATTTTCAGCAAAAAAATTGCATTTTGCATTGTTTTACATCGATTTTAATCAGACTAATACGATTTTTATTGCGAATTTTAGATGAATGAGATGGAAATACCCGCAACACACGAGATCGAACTCCAACACGGGTTTAAAACGGTCTCGTCTCTGTCCGTGGACCCCGCCGGAGCGCGTTTTGTCAGTGGGGGTTACGACTACGACGTTCGGTTTTGGGATTTCGCCGGAATGGACGCCTCCTTACAATCATTTCGTACCTTACAGCCTTGCGAAAGGTCCAAAAAAATTAATTTTTTAAAATTAATTTTTATAATTCAATAATAAAATTTCTCGTTTTTAGTCATCAAATCCGTAACCTCGAGTTCAGCATCACCGGCGACTCCGTTTTGGTCATCGCAGGGAACGCCCAAGCGAAAATAATCGACCGCGACGGGTTCGAAGTCATGGAATGCGTCAAAGGCGACCAATACATCACGGACATGGTCAACACCAAAGGTCACGTGGGGATGCTCCACGACGGACGATGGAACCCGGTCGAGAAAAAAGAATTCATCACGTGCTCCGTCGACGGAACCGTCCGCGTTTGGCACACGCCGCACTGGAAAGCGCACAAGCACCTGGTGAAACCGCGGGCCGGCAACGGGCTGCGAACGGCACCCCTGTGCGTCTGCTACAATCGCGCGGGCCAGTTGATCGCGTGCGGCTGCCAGGACGGATCCATACAGATGTGGGACCGGCGGAAACATTTCGTCAACACTTCGTGTCTGATCAGAAAAGCGCACGCGAACGGATCCAACATGTCGTCCATTTGTTTCTCGTACGACGACCTGCACGTGGCCAGTCGCGGCGGCGACGATACGCTCAAGTTGTGGGACATGCGCGCGACTAAGAGCCCACTGCACGTCGTCGAGGACCTTTTTAATTTGCTTCCGATGACCGAATGCACGTTCAGTCCGAACGACAAGTTGGTCATGACGACCACGTCGATCCGCAAGGGCGAAACGACCAGTTGCGTTAAGGTTTTCGAGCGCGATTCGTTCAAATTGGTCACGACAATCCCCATACACAACACGGTAATGAGTTCTAAAACGAAAATGAGATTTATTTCGAGGGGGCCGACATTTACTAGAAATCTCGTTGATGGCTTGTCGAATCCCCTTATAAATCTCTAATAAATTTTTAAATTACACATTTGATCTCTAAGTCACATATTAAATCTCTAAATCACACTTTAAACCTTGAAATCACACATTAAATCTCGAAATCGCACATTAAATCTCGAAATCACACATTGAATCTTGAAATTGCACATTAAACCTCGAAATTGCACATTAAATCTCGAAATAAATCGATAAATCACATTAAATTTCGAAATAAATCGATAAAATCACATATTAAATCGATAAAATCGCACATTAAATCTCGAAATCACACATTAAATCTCAAAATAAATTTATAAATCACATATTAAATCTTGAAATCACACATTAAATCTTGAAATCACACATTAAATTTTGAAATCACACATTAAATCTTGAAATTATACTTTAAATCTTGAAATCACAAAATAAATCTCGAATCACACATTAAATCTCGAAATAAATCTATAAATCACACATTAAATCTATAAATCACACATGAAATCTATAAATCACACATTAAATTTTGAAATCACACATTAACTCTTGAAATCACACATTAAATCTCAAAATACATCCCAAGAAACCTCAAAATACATCCCAAGAAATCTCAAAATAAATCCTAAATCTCAAAATAAATCCTAAATCTCAAAATAAATCCATAAATTTCAAAATAAATCTTTTTAAATCTGGAGATTTATAAATCTCATTGATAAAAATTGCTAATGTCTTTGACTTTCCAGAGCGCAGTTCGGTGTTTGTGGCACCAAAAACTCAACCAAATCCTCGTTGGTTGCTCGAACGGGAACATTAAAGTGTTTTACAACCCGAAGAAGAGCGACAGGGGTGCGAAATTATGCGTTGTCAAAACAAAACGCAAGGAGAAGTTATCCGAAATGGTGTCCGAACGACAAATCATTACACGTAAAAATTAACCAACGTTTAATTCAATTTTAAAATTAATTATTTTTAAATTATTTCAGCTCATGCGCTGCCGTTGTTCAAAGAGGAACGAGCGAGGAGTTCGCGCAAACAAATGGAAAAAGACCGCGCCGATCCGATCAAATCGCGGCGCCCCGATTTGCCGGTGACAGGGCCCGGCCAGGGCGGGAGGATCGCGGCTGCTGGCAGCACTTTGTCGTCGTACATCATCCGGAATTTGGGCTTGAAAAAGAAAGTGGACGACGAACAGGATCCCAGACAAGCGATTTTGAAGTTCGCGCAAGAGGCCTCCGATAACCCGTACTGGGTTTCGCCGGCCTATTCCAAGACGCAGCCCAAGACCATCTACCAGAAAGTAGACGAGGACGAAGGAGAACCCAATACGAAGAAACCGAGGATTTAGAATTGAAAATCTCAATTTATTTCTACAGAAATCACACGTGGACATAATCGATGTAATTGGTCGTTTATTTGTATTAATCGACTATAGAGGTGACCCAGGGCCCCGAAAAGTGGCTTCGTTGGTGCAGAAACCCGAAGAAAAAATATTTTATTGGATGGGGCCCGGGCCCCCGCTGGTTGGACCGTGTTAGACATTAGAATACAAAAATTGTATTTTTTAAATCGACTAATAAATTAATTAATATTTCTGAAATTTAATTTTTATTCGGTCACGTGTTGATGTGCGTTCGAGGGGGTAGTCAATGCTGGAAATCTTGTAGGGGCTAAGATTTTGGATTTAAAAATCCTAGGAATTCTCTGGAAATCTTAGAAATCTTGGAAATTGTTGCAAAATTTATAGCAAAATCTATAAAGAAATCCGCCTGAAGTCCATAGCAAATCCCTGAAATCTTTTGCAAATCTCTGAAATCAAATATACCCTGGAAATCTTAGAAATCTTGATAGAACGTGGAAATCCATAAAATCAATCAAAATCATGAAAGAAATCTGCCTAAAATCCTGAGTAATCTCCATGAAATCCTGAGAAATCCTGAAATCTTCAAAGCCACAGCAAAACGCTGAAATCTTTTGCAAATCTCTGAAATCCAAGATATCCCGAAAATCTTAGCAATCTTGAAAAACTTGAAAATCCATAAAATCGATCAAAATCTTAAAAGAAATCCGCCTGAAATGCTGTAAAATCCGCTTGAAATGCTGTAAAATCCGCTTGAAATGCTGTGAAATCCTCATGAAATCCTGAAAAAAACCTCCTGAACCTGCGGGATTTCAAAAGGATTTCAAAAGATTTCAAAATCTCTTACGCGATTTTTGGTGGTTGCCTACCATCTCGTGTCCATTGGTGGGGTCGTGTAACCCCCGAGTGCCCCCTGGACACGGAAATGACGTTTTATTTGCGTAAAATGTAACGGATTTTCCCGTTTCCGGCGCCTCGACCAATCTCGAAACAGCATTCGACGAGGGTTCGCGACTCCTGAATCAAAAATCCTACGAACACATAACGTTACGGAAATAAAGATTTACGGTAATTGCGATTCAAACGATCAACTAAAAACTTAAAACGAGAAACTTGTGTCATGGAGTTCACTAAAACGGGATTTTTAAACGAGTGCCCGAAGAAGCCGAAAGAGATGAACGAATACAAACCCGACGAATCAGTCGATGATTTAACCACCGTCATGGGATTCAGCGGTTTCGGCAGTAAAAAAAAGGCGAAAACATTCGACGTCGACGCCATGTTCGAGCAAACGAAACGAACCGCCATCGAATACTGCAAGAAAACGCACGAAACGCAAACAAACGAACCCGAAAACCCAAAAAACATCGAACAAAACGACAAACACGAAACCACGGACGACGAATCCGACGATCTAATCGGACCGCCATTACCCGAACCGGAAACGAATCAAAACCAAAACGACGACGCAAAAACGAAAATCCCAACCGCCGACGAAGATTTCCTCAACGAAATGGGAATTCCCGCCACCCACGAAATCCAATTACAACACGGCCACAAAACGGTCTCGTCCATCTCCGCGGACCCCGCCGGAGCCCGTTTCGTAACCGGAAGTTACGACTACGACGTCCGATTTTGGGATTTCGCCGGAATGGACGCCTCCTTACAATCATTTCGGACCCTCCAGCCTTGCGGGACCCACCAAATCCGAAACCTCGAATTCAGCATCACCGGCGACTCCGTATTGGTCATTTCCGGAAACGCCCAAGCGAAAATCATCAACCGCGAAGGCTTCGCGCTCATCGAATGCGTCAAAGGTGACCAATACATCACGGACATGACCAACACCAAAGGTCACGTGGGCATGCTCCACGACGGGCGATGGAACCCGGTCGAGAAAAAAGAATTCATCACGTGCTCCGTCGACGGAACCGTCCGCGTTTGGCACATTCCGCACTGGAAAGCGCACAAGAACCTCGTACGACCGCGCGCCAACAACGGGCTGCGAACTGCACCCCTGTGCGTCTGCTACAACCGCGCGGGCCAGTTGATCGCGTGCGGATGCCAGGACGGATCCATACAGATGTGGGACCGGCGGAAACATTTCGTCAACACTTCGTGTCTGATCAGAAACGCGCACGCGAACGGATCCAACATGTCGTCCATTTGTTTCTCGTACGACGACCTGCACGTGGCCAGTCGCGGCGGCGACGACACGCTCAAGTTGTGGGACATGCGCGCGACTAAAAACCCGCTGCACGTCGTCCAGGACCTTTTTAATTTGCTCCCGATGACCGAATGCACGTTCAGTCCGAACGACAAGTTGGTCGTGACGACCACGTCGATCCGCAAGGGCGAAACGACCAGTTGCGTCAAGGTTTTCGAGCGCGATTCGTTCAAATTGGTCACGACGATCCCCATACACGACACGAGTGCCGTCAGGTGTTTGTGGCATCCGAAACTCAATCAGATTCTCGTTGGTTGCTCGAACGGGAACGTCAAAGTGTTTTATAATCCGAAATTGAGCGACGGGGGTGCGAAGTTGTGCGTCGTTAAGACGAAACGGAAGGAGAAGTTGGCCGAAATGGTTTTGGATTCGCGGATTATTACGCCGCACGCGTTGCCGTTGTTTAAAGAGGAACGTCCGAAGAGTTCGCGACGACAGATGGAGAAAGACCGAGCTGATCCGATCAAGTCGCGGCGTCCGGAGTTGCCGGTTACGGGGCCCGGTCAGGGCGGGAGGATCGCGGCTGCTGGGAGTACTTTGTCGTCGTATATTGTGAGGAATTTGGGGTTGAAGAAGAAGGTGGATGATGATCAGGATCCGAGACAAGCGATTTTGAAGTTCGCGCAGGATGCTTCTGAGAATCCGTATTGGATTACGCCGGCTTATGCTAAGACGCAGCCGAAGACTATTTACCAGGAAGTGGAAGAGGAGGAAGATGAACAGCTAGCGAAGAGACCTAGGATTTGAATGCATAATGGCGCTATGTACGAATAATACTGTTTAGGGCCCCAGATTTGAGGGGTTCCATTCTCAGGTGATCAATATACTAAATTTAGAAATAAAATAAACATTTTTTTGATTATTTTTATTTTATTTATTTAATTCTATTGATAATACTTATTAACTAAGTCGATATTTCATATTTATGACCAGCTAGCGCTCGCATGATGCCAGATATAATATTTCTGTTTAATTTGTTTAATTTTTTAATCATTACATCTGGTTATTAATATAATTAAATGAATATTCATTAATATTACAAATTTTATTTTTAAACTAAAAATAAATTATTTTAAAATTTATTAATTTAATGATTTAATAATTAAATCATGCATGAGCTAGTTTACGTAATTCACCGTTTTGGCGCTTTTAGTCGGAATCAATTTATTTTAAGCTAAGTTTATTGTCACTGATAAATAAATTAACGACATGGTTCATCGTAGCATGAGTAGGTTTTTTCCTGCACTAAATATTGACAAATTTCCAAATCCTTTTGTATCCACACGTGACAACCATATGCGCTTCCGTAAATCCATCAAGACAGTCGAACCAAAAGAATGGCGGCGGATTTATAGGTAATTACAGCTGTTTTATTATTCATAACTCAAATCCTTTACATGAACGCGCCTATATACACGCAGCACTGCACACAAAAGGCTATATTGACTCGTGGACTTACTTGAAAATGAGTTTCGTTCCGAAGATGCAGCTTTTTGGCAGTGCTTTGAATTTTTTTCTGCTTTATGCACTCGTGTCGTCCTACTCTCTCAACCGAGTAAACCCCGACGGTTTAGACGAATTAGACGACGATGCAAAGGCTAAACTAGAGAAAGTTGTTGACGAATTTAATAGTGGGAATAAACAAGTAAGTATTATTTAAATTAGAATAATTATTTTCCAAGAAACAAATATATTTATTTATTTCTATCTAGGAGGCACAAGAAATGCTGGACAATTCAGATTTCAGTCCAGAAATTCGAAAAATCGTGGAAGCCGCCATTGAAACGAATCCCGCAGAGGACAAAGAAAGTCCTACGGAAGCCGATGAGGAGAGCGATAAAATTGATGAAGCTGAAGGTAAAAATGATGTTGATGAAAGCACACTAGACATTAATGCAATGCCTTTGATGGTTGAAGATGAAAAGGGAGTTAATATAGATGGATCTTTTCCTAATGTTGCTAAACTGGCCAACATTGAGAAGGAAGAGATACTAAATGAGTTTAATACGCAAGAAGCGCAGAAAAACTTCAATTTCATCTTAGATACCGTTAGAGCGGCAACGGCTGATTTAGAAGAAGCCATCAAAGAGGGAAAAGTTGACATGGAAAAGGCCTTGCAGCTCACTGATTTGGAGAATGTAGTTTCTTCTTTTCAGAATCCACTTGGCAATAATTGAATTGATCCTCTGATTAATTACAACTGAATTTGAATAAAAAATGAAATTGGATTTCTTTGGGTGTATAATTTTTTTTTTTTAATAATCTAATATTACAATCTAAAAATAAAACTTTCCAGAGGATTTTTTTATTTTTGTTTTTTATTTTCTGTAATATATTAAAATTCTTTCTCTTATTTTACATGATGCATCAATTTGTTGATAGCCGAAGTTTATGTGTTAGTCACAACTCTGCTTTCGCTGTCTGCTTTTTTATGCAGATTAAATAAGACGTAATGGAGCACTAAATCATAACAGTATTTGTACTCGGTCTGAAAAGAAAGATAAATTGATTTACTATAAAGCTTTTACGTGAACATGCTTTTGCAATTCACTTCCCAATACCTTATGGGGATCCCAACCAAAACTTGTTTGTAAACATCAATTTCCTTAAAATTTCCATAAAAGTTTGACTTTGTTGTCCAAATGTATATGTACTAGATCAGCGTTTCTCAAATTACCGGATTGGCTACGATATTTTTCGATATAGCGTAAGCTCCGTTAGACTTATGAGTTTTCCACTATAGTTATAGGCATAACGGGGGTTTTTATAACGTGAAAGTACATGGCGCAAACAGCGGATCGGTATTTTATTCGTCCCAATGTGTTATCTAACTGTTATGAACGGTAAAGTGGTGAATCGGCAGTCTGTTGCTCACGGACAAAGTTGGTTAACTATTAAACAATATAGTGGGAAAGGGAGCACCCACAGCATTTTCAATACGCTGATAATTGCTATACATTTTGAATTAGACATATGCAAGGGCAACAAAATCTTTCAAAGATATTAGTACTGGCGTGGTCCGCGGATCGCATTTTGAGAAGCTCTGTACTAGATTTTGAAATCATTTTATGGTGTGTGGACCAAAGTGTATGGAATCTGGCTCAATAAAAATGTGTACTTGCCATATTTTCTATAAGCTGTGGTCTATGCCTCCTCACTGTTTTAACAGCTTGGAAAACATCTACTTCTTGATGTTGTCGCACTTGCTCAATCGCAGAATTTGCGGCACAGTAAACACCAACTCTGCTAGCTCCGTCACTAAATAAAAGAAAAACGGTGTTTAAAAAAACTGCACAAAGTGAAACTGAATTTAATTTTAGTTGTATTTGAGTTTAGTTTGTTGTTGAAGATGCCTGGTGTTGGTTTCTACAACAAAATTCAAAATGTCCGTAAAAACATGAAAACAAAACTACAAACTGACACAAAAATAAAACGATTTCGCAGTAAAAAAATATTAAAAAAAGAATTAAACAGAAACTTTGAATGCTGTTAATGATATTTTGTGTGTACATTTTACTAATTAGAATTAAACTTTTTCGTTGCTTTTAATATAGTTTGTGCCACCAAATTAATCATACCTCGATATTACAAGAACTGGTCCAAACCCGGACCTCTGCCGCCACCTTTCAACCATATTCATGAGTTCTACAAGTGCATTAGTTGATGTTGGAACTCGATGTCCCATTGGCCAACACATGAATTGGAAAAATTGAACTGTTTTTGGTTCTGCCTTTACACCAGCCATCAACTCTTGCAACGAAACGACCTAAGGTAAGAAAAATAATTTTATTTCAGTTTTTTTTTTAAAAAATAAAAAAAAATCTGTAAATAATAATTTTAGGGCAAAATTACTTGGTGAAAATGATTATTGCGATAATAATTATTTCCATCAAGTTTGCTTGCCAGAATCAACAGAATCGGGTTATTGGGTATAAAACAAAATCAAACATTCAAACCTCAGGAATATTATTGGTTGGTTGAAGTGCAACTGGTGTTTGTCTATTGGGCTCGGATCGGAGCTGTAAGGATCATGCGGAATATGATGCCAAATCATGCAAAAACGACTACAAAAATTCTTAACAACAAATCAAGTTTACATACTAAAACTAACTTAACTAAGTGCCTAAGAAGATTACTTGGATTGGTTTTAAATATTATTTTTTTCTGACAGAGAGCGGCTTTCCGGATGAACGAGTCTACGCCCGGTGTAGCTTGAAGTATAAGTGTTTGGAAACGGCCACGTGTCGCTGGTTGCAACACACACGATAAATACAAATAACCACCCAAAGACACATTATGTGCATGAGTATAAAACTTTATTAACGTCGGTTGTCTATGCGTGGTAACCAGCTGCATGGGGTTCTTTAATGCCGTAACCAAACTGAAAAATTCCTGTCTGCGCACACACAAATGCAATATATACATGATTTATTAGTAATAACAAATAATTGAACTATTCACTTGTGTGTAATGTAACGATTCTGTGGGCAGAAAAGACGCACAACTTTCCTCTTTGAAAGCTATACAAGAACTGCTTTATTTTTTAGTATATCAAATCTTTTCGAAACAATACACGAGTAGTTTATATTTCCTATTGTCAGTCCAAGGTGACACTTTACCATTGTGGATGTAATTGAAGCTCCAAGGACAACTTGGAACCTCACAGTAATAAACAATTTTGTGTTTTTGTGTGCAAAAAATGGAATTTAGTGTTAAGACACTGGGCGCTGACTGCAGATAAGCACCTTAGGCCCTAATTTTTATGGGTCTAATCGTACATAGTTCATGGAAAATTGGATCTCTGTCAGAGGATTGATGGTATATTATGTAAAATTGCATACAAACATTGAGAGTCGTGTTTTGTTGTTTACCTTTTTATTGATTCTGAAGATCCATGTTCTTACGTTGGGATAATGGTTACTTGAAACAGATTCTACAGTAAAAATAGGCCCGTATTTGACTGTTTTGCCATTTTCAGGCCAAAAGGAAGGATATTGCTGTAACAGACAAACATTTTTTTGTTAAAAACAATTTCAGATGTTGAGGGGACTATATTTCATACCTTGTGTGGATCCATTTTTTCTTTTTCATTTTTCTCGACATTATTTTTTTCATCTGTGGGTATCTAAAAATATAACAAAAAATATTTTATTCAAATCGCATTTCCATCGATCGAATTGATCCACTGTAATTCCTCTGATAGACGGCACGTGCTGTAGTTGGAATTTTCAATTTACAGTAGAATTCTCTGTAATCCGACATATATCAAAATGGCGGGTGTCGGATTACTGGATTTTGAGAATAGAAAAATAGAACCGCAAGAACAAACCACTCAGTTTATTAATACACCAACTTAGCAAAACTAATCACAGAATTCAGGGTACTGTACAAACAACTAGCAACTGACAGTACTGTATACGGTACCGAGCTCAAGCGCTATCAGAGGATTTTGCAATATTCTGTAGATTGCTTACTACAACAGTTGAAGGATTGCATAGGATAACTACACTTTTACAGTCGTGATCGTACACCAATGACCAAACATCTCCCATTGTGTGTTTCATAGGCCATTCGGTTGCAATATATTCGCTACATCTGTCGTATCCCTGCAAAGTATCCAGATAATTAAGAAATTCAAGGTTTTTAACGTTGGTTTGACACGTGTCATGACTTACATCAACAAACACTGCATTGATGTAATCTGTGCAGTCGTTCCCTTGAAAAGACGTCAAATATGGCCGCCAATTGTCGGCTAAAAATGTGTTGGCTTAGCAGATATCTTTTTGTTGATCGGGATATTACTTACGTGGTACTACAATGACATCTCGATTTTTTTCTCTGTTTTCTAATCGGTGTCCACCAGCGCAGTCTCCGATAGTGAATTTCGGGGCCATTTTGCAAATCTGCTGGAATTCTCGTTCGTAATCGTTCATACGTTTCAGCCCCTTTCGCTGAGATTTCAGTTTCATTTTCTGTGATAAATCGGCCAAAGGGAACCACGAATTGCCGCAAACCACATATTCTTCTAACGTTTCGTAAATAAATTTGTACTGTTCCTATATACACAACGACAAAAATGGCAGCTTTTATCGCCGTTTGTACGTGTTGTAGTTATTACGACGTACCAATGACTCCACTAGACCTTTTCTTGAACTTCTCAACTTTTTACAGAAATTAAAAACATCAAATACGCCATCTTCTTCGGAATACTCTAAATTTGCATCGATTGCAATGAATACGCCGGTTCTGCCTGCACCATCACTAAATCAATTTGGGTTTCAACATTACAACAAAAAGTGTAAAATATTTAGCGGTGTTCCGAAAAATGGTCACCAAAAATGGTGTACAAAGAAGTGAAGGGCTGGATTAAGACTTTGGGGGCCCCGGGGCACTTGTGGAAGGGGGGAGGGGGTTATGAATAAATAGAGGATTTATAGGTTCTGGTAATTGTTGAAAATAATTTTTGGACAAGAATAATTTTCGTACAAAAATTTATGTTGGAAAATGTTTTTTCAATTGCGATTTAAAAAAAATATGGGCTGTGAGAAGGGCCCCAGATTAGAATATTCAGATGTGACATTTTTGTAATATATTCAAGAAAATATCGTAAGTGCATTTTTATGGAAAATAACTTTGATTTTGCGCCGAAAAATTTATTTTTCAACGCTAAACGATACACTTTCCGGTGAAATTGTGCATTTTCATGTGAAAAAAAGCATTTTCAAGTAAAAAAAAAAGCATTTTCAAGTAAAAAAAAGCATTTTCAAGTGAAAAAAAAAGCATTTTCAAGTAAAAAAAAAGCATTTTCAAGTGAAAAAAAGCATTTTCAAGTGAAAAAGGCATTTTCAAGTGAAAAAAGGCATTTTCAAGAAAAAAAAAGCATTTTCATGCAAAAAAAAAAGCATTTTATGTGAAGAAAATGCATTTTTATGTCAAAGAATGCATTTTTATGTCAAAGAATGCATTTTTATGTCAAAGAATGCATTTTTATGTCA